>BGPR01007593.1:55051-69963 GCA_013235015.1 Araneus ventricosus
TAATAATAATAATAATAATAATAATAATAATAATAATAATAATAATAATAATAATAATAATAATATATAATAAGTAATAAAATATATTAATAATAAATTTTATAAATCAGTTTTTTGACAAGAGAGTTTAGTCTGGAAACTTTTTGATATCCCCCTCTTATATTATCCATCTAAAGAGTGGAACCATATGTGGATTGGAAAACATCTCACAATCCTAGCGCACACACAAATTCTTCCGGTGAAAGAAATCCATATCGTTGTTTATAAGTAACGTCTGTACTTGGGTGAAACCGGAATGTTTCATGACCAGGGTCGATCTGTCCCTGGCCCGTTGCGATCACGTGAATTCGAACTCAAATCTTTCTCTCTTTTTGGTAAATGAATGGTGCGTCGCATTTGGCATTCCATTTAATCCCAATCGGAGCAAAGGAACAAGTTGCTTCAAAAGTTGTTTATTAATAAGAAGTGGTGCCAATTCCTTTTCACGTGGTATTCGTAAAAAGCACAACGCCATGCATATTTGTAATCTCTTACGCCTTGGATATTATAAACCTAAAAAAGGGGCAAAATTTGAAGTTGGCAAGACAATTGTTTTCTAGCTATGCAATATATATCCATTTAAAGTTTTGTTTGGTTTTTTTAAGAAGATTAAAATTAATGCAAAATGGAAACTTAATTGTGAATTTTGTGAAAAGGCTTTCAGTACCTTGGGGTATTTGACCCATAAATTTTAAGTCGTCTTACAACTAAATCATGCTCGTTATTTAATAAAGAAATCACGAATGTGTTCTGCATGTATGATTTCTTGATGATGGAAAACGTCCTATCTTTGAAGTTCTTTAAACTATACAATCTACATACTACTCGGAACATTTTATAGTGTATATTTATATGTTAAAAATATGTATTTTATTTTAATGTATAAATAATTTGTTTTATATATTAAAATAAGAAACCATATATAATTGAAAAGCAGACAATGCCCTTCCCAACTCTAGATTGGATAAACACAATGGCTCTCATGATTTTTAAGCAATATTTCCAAAGAATTGATGCGAATAAAAAGAAAATATTATGTAATCACATAAAATATATCAAATGAAACTATATTATTCACTGCTGTAAAATTTCACTAAGCCGAATTCAAAGTTTGAACTTGAATACAAAGGCATAAATACATAGGTATCAATTTTCTATACATAAAGTGAAGAGAACTTATGAATGTATAAAGGACGACTAACAAGACATCATGGATGACTTCAAAATTACTTCTCAAGATAATATAACTGTAATGATATAATTCCGAACTTTCGACAGAAAAAATTATCAAAACTTAAAGAAACAGCGCTTAAGCTACTGCAACGGAGAAACATAACAAAAAGTCATAATATATGCTATTTGTATCTTTTCTATGCTTTACATACAAGGCATATATAATACATAACTTTTCTCAAGAAGAATTTGGAAATCAACGATTCATTCAGCAATATTTAATATTTCCATGAATTAACTGAACAATAATTTTGAAAGAATTTTTTAATGCAAATGTGCATTTTGAAGGATTCATTTAATAAATTAGTTTATAATTTTTTTAATCGAAACTGATTTAGACCACCGAATTGCTTGCTTTCAATAATAAAAAAACACATAACAAAACATAGCATAAAAGCATATGTAGTTATCGAAACATTTAATTTCAATTATGATTCAAAATTCCATAAAGAAAATTAATAATATAAATTTTAACAAATTAGAATTAACGATAAAAATGTAGTTTTTCGAAACTATTTTATTGATCATTTCAGCACAAACCATACTACTACTACAGGTTAATTTATCCACCGTATTGTTTGATAAGATCTATCATTTTATAAATCTAACAGATATTATTTCTAAAGCGATTTTGTAGTTAACTATCATTAAAGCAAGATATTTGGAGAGATATTATAGTGTAAAAATTGTTTCATTTGTAAGAAAATATATAAATTTTTGCGTTAAATATTATCTTATATTATCAAAATATAAAATTATCTTAATCACAATGGTTAATTATATCCTAAGATTTGTTTTACGTTTAAATAATATTGAATGATAAAGATCTCAAAACAAATTATTAGTATAAGCTTCGAGTTAAACTAATGCAAAGTGAATGTTTTTGTACAAAAATCTTTTGGAAAAAAAACTCAATTTCAGGACCATTTTGCTTAATGTCTTGCTAATTAAATCATTTTCTTTTCGAGGGTACTTAGATATTTCAGTTCCTTATTATCGATTTTAGTACATGTTAAATGTTTTACAGAATATTTAAAACTCCAAATACCGTACACAACATCTAAATTTTCAAGCAGAAGGCAGAAAAAGTACTGATTTGACGAAATGCATATTTCATTTCAAATTATATGAAAAATTTTACTATCATATTAAAAAACCTGAACTTGTGAATACTCAGAAGCTTTCAATAATGTTAATATTCAAAAATCTATTGCATTACGCTTTACTCACTTAAATGTTAACTCAATAAATTGAAGCCTAATCCATTCTTTCTTCTCCTCTGCACCTCAATGTTTAAAAATCTTCAAAAATCGAAAAGTTTAAATACAGATAAATCTTCGTCACACTTATAATGTCAAAACCCTATCCTATGTCCGCAAATGTGACTAGTTTTGAGATATGGAAGAATTGCCATAAATATATGATAATTTTATGATGAATTTGGTTCGTTCATAAAAACACAGAGTTGAGGCTTCACTGGTTATGAACAAATTAATAATGCTAATAGAAACTTTATCGATCTCAACGAAATTATTAACAGGAATTCAGAAAAATTGCAAAAAATACTCTAATGGTATAAGTTTCTCTTTTATGAAGCAAATTTCTCTAAGAAAACAAAATCTCTCTTTCAGAAAAAATCATACAAACTATCATAAAAAATAATTTGATAAATCTTAAACTTCAATGATCTATAAAAAGTTCGAATTATTTTTCTTAATGTGAGCATTATTATTCAATTAAAAGATAATTAAATAATTATGATAGAAGATAAAGTTTATCTGTCTCAACTACTTCCTTATGAAACAAGTAATTTTATCAAATATTTTATTCTTTATAATTGTTATATTGTGGGTATATTTTAATGCTAATTATTTGATGAACAAAAAATTGAGATCTTATAATTATAGGATACGTATTAGTTGCAAAATATTTATTAATTATATTTATAAATTGTTATTTATTACTCCAGGAAAAGATATCATATTGAGCCCTTTTTTAAACCATTTTTGTTAATAAATATAATAATTACATCCAAAAGTAAGTAAATATCGCTTATTAAGTAAATTACGCTTATCCTTTTTTTGAACAAGCATGGATTCTCCATAAATTTTTAGATGAAAAGGTATTAACATTTTCCAAAGAACCGGATCTGCTTTAAATCATGAATTACTTTTTTTCCACTTGGAGAAATAATTTTAATTTTAACAGAATTATTATTCCTACAACTGCATGAAGAATTGATAGAATAAGCTTGAAAAAGAATAACGAAAAAAGGAAGAATTCTTACGATAACGAATAAACCTGTTGTTTATACTGGAAAAATATAAATTTCCTTACTTTTAAGAGCACATTTATTATTTTAATGGGAAGAATGTGTTAGTTAAAACAAAAATGGAGCATAATTTTTGAAAAGAATGATTCTAAAAGAGCAAAAATATTCTGAATGAATAATTTTACTGTTTGTGCTGAGAAACATGACTTTTCTTCAAATAAGAAATTGCGTTTAGTATTGATTATTATTATATTGTACTTAACATAATTTTTAAAAAGAATGATTCTAAGAGAGAAAAATCTGTTGAATAAATATTTCTATTGTTTGTATTGAGAAACATGCTTTTTCTCAAACAAATAAATTGCTCTTAGCATTAATTATTATTATGTTTCCCTTAACAAAATTTTAAAAAGAGAGATTCTAAAAAATAAAAATCTTCAAATGAATAATCTATAGTTTGTGTTGAAAAAAATGCCTTTTCCTCAAATAAGTGAGTTTATCTTAGTATGAATTATAAAATTATTTTTTAAGTCAAGAATTATTTAGTTAAAATAAAACTGAAATGCAGCCATAAAAAATTATTTTAATGAAACGTAGAATTCTACTTAAGGAATAATCGTGTTATTCGTCTAGACCAGCATACCCTTCCTTTAAAAATTATGACAAAATAATAAATAAATGTAAAGAATCAACTTACATCAACCCCAGTGCGATGATTCCTCAATTAAGGATACCGATATTCAATCTCAGCTTCTCAGCGACTGAAAATCGCTTCATCAGCAGCTGTCTTCAATACCAGCTGTTCATTAAAAAAACAAAAAAATAATCCAGTCAAAAGCCAAAATCCCAGCGGAACACAAGTTGTAGGTTAGAACGTCCAGGAAAGGCAAAACGAAACTCCACAGGCGGAGTTAACCTGAATTTTACGCAAATATAGAAGGCGAACATGGCGGCTTCACTTTCGCGGTTCGAACGTCTTCAGGCAATTCGGCACCCAACAGAGCTCTTGTTTCTTTATTTCATTTTTTCACTCTGTCTCTTTCTAATTTATTTGTGTTTTTATATTTTCATTTTTTTTCTTTCTCGAGGCATATTTTCGAAAAGGTGATGCCTCAGTCGGTTGCGATTTTGTCGACAAGCTCATTTGGATAGAATGTCATCATCAGTTATTTTCTTGTTGGTTGAAGGTGTTTTTTATGCACTGGAAATCCGAAATTTTTTTTTTGCTGTCTTACAGTGATAAATTCGTGGCATACGTGATCGTTTTCACAAGAAATGAAGCATTAGTCTGGCAAAAACCATCTCATACAATGCAGAACATACACACAAGAAATTTAATGCTTTTAAATACCGAATCAGACTCAGAGGGGATGTTACAGGAATTGTAGATCAGAAATTATAACTAAAGTGACTAGACATACCGGCTAATCGGGACAATCCCGATTGTCCCAGATTTTAAAAAATCTCGGGTTTGTCCTGATTTTGAATAAAACGTCTCGAATGGTCCCGTTTAATTCTCTCGTGTACGAAGTACATAAAGAGGAAGTGCTGTAATGGTGAAATTTTGGACATCGAGGTTTTCATGATTCTCCGCGTTTTAGACATTTCTCAGACCGAAAAACACATTTCTGGAACTTTGTCTGTGAACTTGATAACTCCAAACCAACCATGCTAGATTAATACACTAATTAGTACATGAATTTTACAACGCAACTGTGGACCCATTAAAATCCTTTTAATGGGTTGAATACCTTTCGGTCTATCTATCCTTGGGTCTGTTAACGCGATCACTTAAAATCCCCACGAGCCGGATAAATGAAATTTGATATTGTTTAGCAACGGATTCGGAAACCCTCCGCTCTTTTGCGCATGCGCCGGGCGGAATTATTTTCCTCAAAATAGGGGGGAAGTGAAGAATGGAAGGGTGATGTTTACATTTAACTGAGCGTGATCTAACAAAGATCTCCAGAAATGCGCTCATATGACTCATTGCCTGACACCCCTTTCCGGTGTAAAATCGTCCAAAAGTGGTAGTCTCGGAAGACTTGACAAGAAAAATACATGTCTATACCAAAATTTGGATCCAATCAGACAAAGACAGGAAGTCGAAAATGCATACTCGTTTCACTTCAGTAGACTATGAAGTTTTAGTTTAGTTATATTAACGTCCCGTTGTGAAGCAACACGAGGGCTATTTTGGGACGGACCATCCTAAATGATATAGGAGTGCTATACTTACTAACAATTGGGATAAACACCCCAATTTCAATTAACCATTGAAAACAGTAAACTAAATATCATTGCATATCCCTATTCTTTAAGTTTCTTCATTGTCGAAGATAAAGCACAACTAAACGCGTCGATGAAGGTTTTAGTTTTATTTATATTAACTCCCCGTTTTGAAGAGGACCTCGTAATTTTTAACCGTCTGATCAGATGACGTGGACGGCACTTGAGCTGGCACACCCTCTCCAAGATTCTGCCACACACCAGCGGAAGGACGCTTGACCACTACGTATGATTTAACGTGTAACAGGGCCACATAACACGGCGGATCTTTAGTGGAATCGGGTCTCGAAAATGGGACGCTCCGACCCCTAAACTAACACTTTACTCCATACGCTGACGTTAAAAAAGCTCAGTGCTGTGGAAATACATTGTCGCGTGTAGCTTTATTTTTAGCGCGCGCGGCAATTCTCGATTACTTAATTTGGGGAAAACAAATCAACTTTGAGTTTGTGAGAAGAAAAGATCGATGACGTCGACGTATCAGTAAGAGATATTCTAATGAAAATATTATGAAAGAATTATTAGATTAAACTTCCTGTATATAGGTGTGCTGTGAATGTAAACGTTTATTTTGTATTGTATATGAAAATATAATGGAACTTTTTGTTCCAATGGACTTCTATTGTCAATCGAGCTTCTGACTTTATTTCAAAACCCTCCGAGCGATTATAATATGCAGAGTTTCCTTTCGAATTGTACGAAACATACAGAATACTTGACAATACGTAAAAGAAACATTGTATTAAAATGTGAATTCAAAAATTTGAATATTACGGGAAATATGAGCATTTGTAGCAAATAATATTTTACTGCGCATACGCGAAATGTAGTTCTATATACGTCAACAGATGGCTTCATCAAACGCTACTCTAAATAAAACATAAGAAAGGCGCAGTTCGGGTCCGCGCCGTAGAGTTTTTGTGAAAATGTCGGGATAAATTCATAAAACAAGTATTTCGTATTAATATGTAATTTAATTATCGATCTCTTTACTACAATATTTACACAGAGTAGTATAATGGTTACAGGATAGATAAATCATAAGTTTATCGCATGTAGCAAGGGTCTGTGATAGCTTGTGATTTATCTATCCTGTAACCACTATACTACCCTGTGTAAATATTGTATTAAAGAGATTTGTAATTAAATTGCATATTAATACGGAACACTTGTTTTATGATTTTATCCCGACGTTTTCAAGAAAAATCTACTGCGCGGACCCGAACTGCGCCTTTCTTATGTTTTGCAAGAATGAAGCCCACGTTTCCCGTTAATGTTTTGTTTATTTTTAAAGTGTATATATTCGTAATCGACAATCTATCTACGTAATTTAATGATTCCTGCAATTAAATTAGGCATTATAAAATTCATCTCTTAATATGAACACTATATTTGTTTTCTTCAACTGTAATAAATCTGCAAAAAGTACTGAAGAGTACATGGCAGGTAACTATCAAACACTGACCTGTACCAAGATGTCAAAAAATATGAGCAAGAGCAGGTTTTGGTATGAAACGGATAATTTTAACCCTCTGAGCGCCCAATTATTTTGAACTTTCAGCTATCAGGTTAGAAAACTTTGCTTTTAAAGGAAATGAATCGAACTTTTTTGTATATAATTACATCTTTGAAATCTTAAGAACACTTTACACACAATTGTTTAAGAAAATATACGTATAAATACGAGCTAACTGCTCTTGAACCGAACATGGAAAACGGGAAAAGACGTTTGCGCCACTCGGAGGTTTTAATGATAGGATGGAACGGAAAATGAACTTTTATAGAACTCTGGCCTTTCCGGCTTGACCTTCTGCCTCAGCAGGCCGGATATCCGAGAGTTTACTGTACTCCTAAAGAGATTTATTCTCCCTATCATGAAAAACAATTATATTTATGTGAAAAACTATTAATAGCATGTGAAATAAGGTAAAATATCTTAGTAGCACATACTAAGTTAAAAATGGGCATTCATCTGTACTCCATTCCATTTGTCCCAGGTTTGGTTTTTTTCCTCCATCCATTCAAGTCGAATAAAAAGAGATGTGTCATTCACGGATGTTCCAAAGTTTGTTTTGAGACAAGGTTCAAAGTCGCAGAATTCTACCCACCCATCCTCCTCTTCCCCTGCGAGGGAGATTTTGAGTTTCATTTCAACCCTCGACGCGAGGTCTCAATGTAGGCAGATCCTTTGATGTGCTTCTACCCTCGAAGTGAGGCTCCAAATTGGAATCGGCCTATAAAGTGTTAGATTTTTAATTGTTTTGAATTCCGGCATTCCCATTCCGCTATGCCGATTTCCATCGGTTTTTAAAACTGACGATTGCTTTTTCCTTCCCGTGTTCCAAAAATTCCATTTTGGAAGAGTTGTGAATGGCCTGCTTAAAAGTTTCTTTCGTGCGAATAAAGTTTAGCAAAATGGAAACAGGGAGAAAAAATTATATAAAGTGTGATTTTTCCCTATGGTTAGGGAGATATGGGTCCATTACTGTTTTTGAAGCGGTATTTTCCCCTAGTTTAATCGACGCTTTGCGGTACGCATGGAGCAATTTTTAGCACAAATTCAAGCCCTTTCGTGCTGGCTCTTCTTCAGCCCCTGCTTTTAACTTCTACTCCTGGCGATACTTCGTGGTGCTACAATGGATTTTCACATCTTTAATGCAGTTAAACATTGCGATTAAAAAACGGTTTAACATGTATCTGTATAGGATCATGAACTGTCAGTAAAGGAAAGTCTTCAGAGGCGATAGAAATAAGTGAATGAAATTGAAAAATATAATGGAATAAGCGAGCGATCTAGAAATAATGCAGCATACAGCTGACCAAAATTTTTAATATTATTTCATTCGTGTTGCACCCTTATGTTATCATTAATAACAGTGGAAAAATAACTAGAAGTCCCGGCTCAGCTTGGACAATTCAGATTTTCTACTCACTAAATTGGCTTGACATAATATCTACAGTTTCCTGTGATGAATCTCGGAAAATCTGGCTACTATATACCGGTTGTGCACTCTAAGCGTAGTCAATAGCAAATTTCAAAACTGTTAGATATAGGCATATACCTCCAGTTGGAAAAATACTCTAAGTGACGAAAATAGCTTATGTTACTGTTAGATATAGGCATATACCTCCAGTTGGAAAAATACTCTAAATGACGAAAATAGCTTATGTTATTGTTAGATATAGGCATATACCTCCAGTTGGAAAAATACTCTAAATGACGAAAATAGTTTATGTTACTGTTAGATATAGGCATATACCTCCAGTTGGAAAAATACTCTAAATGACGAAAATAGTTTACGTTGTTAGGGGCTATAAATGTAAGGCTGAAAGAGTTAAGAAATTTTTCATACAGTTCCCCGGTCCTTTTCATATTTAGTGAAATATTCTGGACACGCTGACATTTTAAACAAAAAAAACTTCCATTCTTCTGCGATTAAAACTGGCCGCGTTATGGAGCTTCGATTTCCATTATTTTAAGCCAATCAACGGCCACCTCGAGCAAGTGCTACGCCTTGATTGGTGAATCTTCCTCGAGGCGGCCATTGAAATGGTCTAAAATCGACTGAAACGGCGATATTCAAAACTTCATAACTCGGCTAGAGTGGGACTTTTTTTATTTAAAATGTCAGTGTGTCAAGAATATTTTACTAAATATGTCAAATACGAAAGGGAGACTGAATAAAGAGTTAGATTCTTTCAGCAGTACATGTATTGACTGAAACAGCATAATTATATCATATGTTAATGAATAATTCTTAAGGAATGATACGAAAATTAATTAAACGGTGCGCGTAGCAACTCGGAGGTTATAATGATAAAATGAAGATAAAATGATTTGCCGAAAAGAGAGCATAACTAATCCATAAATGTAAGCAGTAAATCAAAGGTAAATTTTTAACGAAATAGGGACGATGAGAGTTTTAGTTACATTAACGTCCCATTTTGAAGCAACTGAATTGCTATTTTGGGATGGATCTCCTACTTTTGAACCACGGTCGGGTGATGAGACTCCACTTGAGCTAGCAACACCTCTCCGAACTTCCGCACCACACCAACGGGAGGACGTTTGACCCGCTACGTATGATTAAACGTGCAGCAGGCCCCATTCACGGTGGATTTTCAGTGGAATCGGGTTTCGAGCTTCGAACTCTCCGGCCACGAAGCCGAGACCTTGCCACCAGGCCACCGCGGCGATGAGGGAAAACGTGCGATACGTTTTGTCGTTCCAGGAAATCAAAAGCAGCCATTTTATTTGAGCGGGATGTTTGACGTTATTAGGGACTCAGTCCGCCAGATGCCAAAAAAGTTGAAAGAAACTGGTGAAGTTGGTGACCTTTACAAGAAGAGGTAGGCTTCGAGTGAGTGATCCGCATGTGGACCTCGTTCATCGTTCAGGCCCTGCACGCAGATAATTGTCCCGGACGTGCTGAATTTGCAATTGAAATTCTCAGCAAAAGAATAAATGACGACAACAATTGCTTCAATCATGTTTGTTTCGCAGATGAATCAACTTTTCATGTCTTCGGAAAGGTGAAAAAGCATAATGCTCGTATCTGGTAATCAGAGAATCCCTAAGTTGCAGAGACAGACAGCACTCTTATTGTCCTATCTACAAAGCTGGGCTTGCGTTGAAATTTATTAGCATAATCTTACTTACAATTTCGATTATGGTATTTATAATTTACAAACAGCGGGTGTATTCTCCCCTCGACTTTCTAGTTTAGTGTCGTAAAGATTTTTAATTTAAGTTTAATTTGTTTTTTTCATAATATTATTATTATTAGAAGTTATAATTTATGAACTTTTAAATTAGTACAAAACAATAAACTTTTTAATTTTTCTACTAATTATACCTTCTTACTCTCAGTATTCAGAAAACTCAAAAAAACAATACTCCATTTACTCATATTACTTACCTTTTAATTCATATCATTTTAGATCTGAGATCATTTTTACATGTGCAAGGCAAGTTTAATAGCATTTGATCAAACAAATAATTAAATAATTAATTCCCTTCTAGTCACAATTTAGCATAACTTCACTTCAATTTAATTTCAGTTCTTAATTAATCATTAAAATAATATCCAGATTCATTATCAAATCAAATCATATGAAAGGAAACATTGCGTTGTGTAATTTTTTTTTATAAAATTTTAGATATTATATTTTATAAAGCTAACCCAGGTTACACCAAATAGTTACCTCCATCACTGTCATAGGGGTGGCAAATAAATCAGAGACGAAAATACTTTAAACTACTGGCATTTATTTGTATAAAAAAATAACTCCACCATTCCACCACACAAATTTACATATTCTAATCTTATTGAATAAAAATCAGAATTATTACTACATGTGCACAATGACAAAAAAACACATAATATAATGAACATAATAAAAAGTATAATAAAACACAACAAGCATAATTATACATTTAGGGTCGACCCAGATTATATAAGAGAAACGAATATTAATTCAACACCTCATCCACATTCAAAATTTAATTAATTTTTACTGCATCCTCAGCATTAATTCAATTTAATTTATCTCATTAATATCAAGCTCATATAAAGGAAATTTTTAGATAGTGGCCACTAACAGTTTAATAATTACCATAATCTTTACTAAACTTATTCTTATATTTTGTCACCAAAAACTATATTAATTGTCTTTTTAATAATTAACGAACATATCTCTATGTATAAACATTGTTACCCCAATTAAAATACAATCAAATACAAATACCAAGTGAATCATAAGGTGACACACAATTATCTCAGCAACTTAACATAACACTCAGTTATAGATTTTATACCTATCATTGATCTTTTTTTTATATTAGACATCTTAGAACATACATATAATATAACAATTAGAAATCAGACATTCAAATGTAATTTAATATTTATACCAATACATAAATGTTAATTTTTATAAATTAAATATCTCATTATAAGGTAAAAACTTACAAGTAGGTTTTATACACATTAATCTTCACCAAGCCAATTCGTCACTTAAATTTCAATTTCTTAAGATTAATTTAATAATGTGTTCTACCCAACTAACGCTTACGTTTTCAAATTAATTAAAAGAGTTTCGGAAATTATTGCAAACCCCCTCCCCCTTTTTTTTCTACTGTAATAATAACCAATTCATTAACATATCATTTCTCTATGCCTAAATCACATATAAAATTTTAGTCCATATATTAATTGAATATTGTTATCTTCCTTCAAGCACATTCTAAAATCCTACTAGATTTAATATCAATTAATAATACTTGCAATTTACTTAGCCTGTTATTTACTTCACACAGGCAATTCTTTTAAAACTATCCATAACAACATGTCTTCAATAAGTGTTGGACAATAAAAGGGATATGGAAATTAGTGATAAAGCATCAGATTAAAATTTCGACACTGCAACATAATATTTCATGATCTTATTTTACATAATAATAGTTTTGGTAATCAACCGACATCCCTCAAATCGTAATTGATGTATAATCCCTATTTCATTACAATTAAGTAAAATTAATACAAAAATAAAAAAACTTAACTGAGTAGATTAGGTTGCCCGAAGCTGCAGTCAGTCCCGGATTTTGGTCCCAATTATGTCCTGGATATGGAAAATTATATGCAATTGGAACATTTTCGGCCAACCCACAGCGGCACGACGAGGAATCACAAGGATCTGACATCTTAATGGTTCAAAGAGGGATCCAACGGGGAAGACAACGGCCCTCTTCATCAACTTGAATTGTAGATAAGCATTTCGGTGCAATGGATCTGAGGCCGACATCAGAATATCGAAACCGGAGGTCGGTATCCATAAGGGAAATACCTCAGCTTAAGATTTAATTCCACTTTCCATCTCACGCATCCTAACAGCTTATACGGTCAAGGGCTCCGTCAGGCAAACAATCCTCCAAAAGCTAAACTTCCGATCACCAAGGTTGTGAAAGAAAAACGCCTTCCGAAAATCCTTAAGGGCTGGCACACACACGCAAGTCCCTGTTTATACTCATTCCCGATTCTTCGAGGTCGGCAAATGCCGAAGAGAAAACCCCTACCGCTTTTCTTACGGCATCCTCTTTCCTTTTCTGCCAAAAACACTCTGTCTGCCCCAAGGTCCTATTTTTTTAAAAACACCCCTCTTTGGCGGCTCAAAAACCAAAATTTTTGCCAATCTACGTGTCGTGTGTTGCAATTAATATTGCAACCCTAAAAACCAACGACAAACACATTCCAGAAAACAGATCCCAAGGGGTGTCCCTCTACGCAGATAGCAAGCCTTCCCTTTTCTGCTGTGTCCGGGGGAGGGGGGACAACACCCACGGTGGAAGGGTGAATGACCCACTCCAGACGACCTCCAGCTTGAAGTTGAGAAAGGAAAAACACTTTATCTTTTATTTTCGCCTTTAATTTCGTTTTTTTAAAGCATTTGAATACCATTAATAGTTAGAAAAATTTTAACAACCAGAATATAATAACCATATCAAAGCTTAATTAATTTTGATAAATTCCCTATCCAAGAAAACTCTATACAACATTAGTAACACAATATAGCGTGTTCTGTTCATTTCTCTATCTAAAGCCCTGTTTCTTCGATCCGTGGCTTCGTTGCTCCAGGTCGTACTTGGGAATTTATTATAGCTGGACATTCACGAGAAGGCTAGGCTAAGCCATTTGTCACAAGACCGGTTTTCTTTTCCACCCATTCAAGTCGAAAGATTAGGCACGTCATTCACGGAGGCTTCAAAGTTTGTTTTGATACACCTTGCTTGAGAAGGTACAATTTTCCAGAGTTACTCCCACCTCTTCTCCTCCTCCTCCTCCTCCCACCTAATTTCCTCCTCCACACTCCTCCTCCCCCTTACAGCCTTGTCGCGGGATCCCAATCTAGGCAGAACCTTTGTTTTTCAGCTACCCTCGCAGCGAGGTCCTCAAAAGGCCATCCGGCCATTCCAATCAAATTTCAAACTCTTCGGAATTCCAAAAGCATACAATCCATTTGCGCCAATTTTCATCGGTTTCTAACACTGACGAAAGGTTTTCCTTTCCCGTGTTCCAAAAATCATGTAATTGAACAGCGGTGAATGCCCCACTTTATAGGTTGGAATCCGACAAGTCGCACCGTTCCCACGACGCGCACATCAGTCCGTAGAAACGGGTTCATGAGGTATACTGAGATACACGTCCGTTGACTCGCTGGTCTTTCATGTCCGAGCATTCATCGACATTTCACCGGAACGGACGAGCCACCCCAACTCCCCTCAAGCAACTAAGAATTTTTGCGTTTGCATAATGCGACCATACGTCCCGTTTTGAACGCGACAGTCCCGTTTTTAGGCAGCCTGTCCCGTTGTCCCCGAATACAACTTCAGGATGACCAAATGTCCCCTTTTCAGAAAGAGAGCAACCCACGATGACAATTTCAAACAAGAAGGCGCCAAAAATAAAAAAATCCGACGGTAATTTCTAGTAGCTCGGCGATGACGGAGCATACGCTATACTTGCCACACATATGTAAGTTGGCCAGAAGCCTGCTATCTCTCACTTAGTTCTAACTACATTACACCGCATGAAGTGTTAGAATGAAACACTGGGGATATTTCAAGTGAAAGTCTTTGGGTGGAACTGTTTAAACACTTCCATGCCAATATTTTAAATCATACGAACTTTCGTATAATTATTGAATATATTCTGTGTCTGCCCGGCACTAATGCACCCCGTGTAAAGGGTCTTTATTCTTATGAATAAGTTGTGGACGAGCTAGGAAACACAGTTGCAGGTCGAAGTTTATAAAGTAGCGTTAATTACCAAAGTAAATTTTAAGAAATTCTGCTAAGAATTTCATTGTTTCTTTAAAATCGTTACCAAATATATTAAGTTAAAAATGTGTTGTTCAGAAAAATGCAAGATCATATGAAGTATTTAGTTTCACGTGTTTATTCCTGTTCTTTTCATTAAGAAATAAAATCTGAAGAAATACGTGTTTTCTTGAATTCACGTAATGTCGCCTAAAAATTAAAAAATGTCCCGTTTTGAGGGGGAAAATAAATGGTCACTTTACG
>BGPR01007594.1:0-14923 GCA_013235015.1 Araneus ventricosus
CCTCCAGCACGTAACTCATGCTGCCCAACCTGACGATTGGTGATAAGAACACCGGAATCGCGGAGGTGAGTTACTATCCTGAGTACATTTTCCCTTACTGTGGTCCCAGGCCGGCGTGTTTCCTGCGGCACAATCGCTTCTACGTTCTAATTTTGCCACACTTCTGAAACATCGGATTCTGAGTTAAAACCAGGATACGGAGGGTCCCTGTTCCCTTACGAAGGTCTCTACGGCATTAGATGCATTGGCTTAGTCCATCGAAGATTGCAAGGATTTCTTCCAAATAAGTGTGATGGTGAAACATATCTACCATAGTAGACACATCATTTCTTATGATTTCCGAAAAATTTAGCAACCCCAGCGATAGCTGCTGCTTCCTTCGGGCAACCGATCAACAGTGCCTGAGAGATTTGATCAGGCATTACTCTCGCTACCCAAATACAAGTCGCACTGTGCAACATTTGAAGTCCTTTACTGAGTATTTCCTATATTTTGAGTTGTCTTTCTGCACCCATTAATGGCGACGCGATTCTAATGTACTGTTCCTGCAACCAACCTTTAAACTAGACCAAGCAAGTTCCTCGGAGCCCAAAATTCATAAAGGTATACCACTGGCAGCGTTACGGAGACCAGCGGGATTGCCAACCGTACTGTGGTTCTACACAATTCCTAGACACCGGGGTGCGGCTTCCAATTCGATGCGGCGGATGTATTATTCTGACTGACTCGGTTTCGCGCTCTAAAGGCAACATCACGTCGGTGAGAAGATAAACGCGTAAGGTGGATGTTACAGATCGATGCCCTTGTCGGTCACTTAACTGATTCTAGACAACAGGTAGCCTAGTACAGAAGAGAAAACACATACCTATAGTCAAGCAACATGTTTTCTGGAAAGTATAAATAATCATTAAATGGACAACTCTTAAATAAACATACAGTAACTCTCAAACTCTCTGCAATCCTGCAGGCGCTTTGAATATGATGCAGTTCCGCTCTACGCTAGGTTCAGGATATCTGGAAGTGAGAGGCTGGATTCACTTAAACAATGTTTAGCTTAAGTACTATTTCTTAGGCTGTGAAAATGCGTAGCATGAGAAATGATGGCACAATTTAGAGTAAGCCCTCGACATTACACGTTCACTGAAGAAGTCACCGACACTATGATAGTCTCTGGCATCATATTTCAGGTTAGTGTCAAACAAACGCGATTCCCGGATCATTCACGTTCTCGGCAACAATGAAATGAGAAACGGCTATTCTGAGCGATGATTCACATCAAGCTGACGGCGTTATCACGGCTTAAGCCTTATGGAGTGGCTGGCGAGCTAGTTGTTTGTACCATACCCTGAGGTTCGACGAATAACATCAGACAATTGCAGGAGTGCAATACTTTAGGAATGTACGCAGATTCTCATCTCATGGTGAGACAAGGCGAGTTTTCGCGGTCATGGAGTTCACGATTTTAATCGTTGTCAATCCCATCACACGTAGGTACTGAGCCTTTTCTCCTTTCGAACACGATTTAGCACGGTACAGTCGAACAGGATAGCGGGAGATTGGTGGTCAAGTAGGACTCAAGAAAATGAACAGCATAGTGAGTTACAAAATCTATGAAAATCATGAAAATTACCTGCACAAATGTGGATTTGAGTGAGACGGAGATGGACACATCGGCTGTCAATTAGCTACCTGCAGGGAGTGATGCTGTGGGAGCACTGACGATAGCTGGTAAGTACATTCTCTGCGTTCGACTCTTGCTACACATCCCCCCAAAGATGCACACCTCTGATACTCATAAGGAGCACAGATTTCCTTCACTCTTCACAGGCTTTATGTACCCGAAAAAGTGGACATCAGTTCTACTTGTTCTACCTCGGCGATTTCCCGTGCGGCACCTGCTCGAACCGGAAACCAAAGTCACTTGAACCAGGGCCTCCTAGAGAGAAAACCAGTTTTATGGGCCTGGATCAGGAACCGATTTCGCCATTACCATCTGACGCTAAGCGATGGATCGTTTTGAGAGTGGTCAGTTGTTCACCATAGCGTGTAGTGTCCACTCCTTGTGATTCTGAAGCTTTGTGAGCTATTTTTGCGCTTAATTGTTGATTTTACCATTGGATTACCAAATACGGAACACAGTTTCATCCCTGATATTAACGTGAGTACTTGAGACGATTTATTTTTCACAATTGACAGTATTTTCCGAGTTATAACTTTTTAATGTCAAGTATACATTAAGCCTAAGATTCCCACGCGTTTCCTAGCATTAGACCTACTTTATTCATTTAGAGTGCTGACACGCGTGGTTTAATGATTCAAATCATTCGACTTCTGTATTATTAAAATGAGAATTATTGGTTTATAGCATATTTCTTTGATATTTCATGGGGGGGAAAAACCCTCTATATTTGTGTTCTTGCTTTTCGGTGTTCAAATGTTTGTTTTGTCGAGTGTATTCGTAAAAATTCGTTAAATAATTGTAAAGAAAACAGAAGCAATACAAACAATAATATCATTATTTTTGATAAATACGGCTGTTACCAGGTATAAGAAAATTATGAAATAATTTCATAAGAATATCGCAATTGTTTTGAAATTGTCATGACGGATATTCACACAATATTAAAATTTGTCATTTTATTTTATTTTTCTTTTTCGAATAACTAAATATATCATTTTCTATTCTTTTAAGATTACAATGCCGTCGGTTTGCTGTGTACCAGGCTGTAAATCAAATTATCCTCCTACTACAGAAAATGTAAGAGTATTTAAATTCCCCAATGAAGCGGATTTAAAAGACCAATGGCTCAGAAAAATACCCAGAAAAGATTTTACGCCCACTGCTAGATCGGTTGTTTGTGTCAAACACTTCAAAAATGATGATGTAATTAAGGAAGATATCATTACATTGCCTGATGGTTGTGAAGAAGTTAGAGCACGTAAACGATTCAAATTGAAATCTAAAGCCATTCCGTCCATTTCCCCTAACTTACCTTCATATCTTTCTGATATAAATACAAATTCTTTGCCTTCGAGAAAAGATCCTGAAATGCGGCGTGAAAGTGAACTACAGAGGTCAAAGAAAAAAAATAACAGAATTTCTAAATGCTGATGTTATACTTTGCTTCGATGAATTAATTAAACGTAAAGATGTTATCAAAAAATTTTGGAATGCATACATTGAAGACTCAAGAATAACTTACTATATATTAAAGCCCAATTCTTTTCTTCTGGAAATTAAAGCCAGCTTCACTATAAATTCTAAAATGATGATAAATATTTTCTTCAATGGTAAAGAACTTGACAATGAGAGTATGGTTTGGCTGATTCCCATGAATGAAGATAAACAGCTGAAAGTAATTAGATATTCTCAAATAGAAAATTTATTTGCATACCTCGAAAATAAGGAAAATATGAGCGAAAAAGTTTCCCTTGTAAATATTTTAAATGATTTAAAATTATTCATAACAGAAACGAATGAAGATGAAGATCAACTTAATTTTGCTGTTAAATTTTATTATGAGCAGCTAAAATTGTTAATTTTGTCACAGCCTCTAAGGTATTCTCCTTTCATGCCATCGTGGGCATCCAATTTTCACAAAATCTTCCTCAGTTTACAACGAACTCCGTTCCAGCGGCAATTTTATTTTACCAAGTGAAAGATGTCTCAGAAAGATATCTTCGACAATGTCTTTAACGTCGAGTAAGGATGGTATGGAATACAGAAAATATTTGACAGAAAAATGTTTGAAGTTATGTGTAGCTGAAAGGACCGTAAACCTCTTGCTAGATGAGATAATTATTAGGCCTCACATAAGTTATCATTCTAATTCACTGACAGGTTTGAGCATAAATAAAAGCTTAGAAAAACTACAAGTGTTCAAACATTCATGATCTCATCTGTTTATTCTAAAAACAAAGATGTTGCTGCCTTATTTCCTGTAAAAAATTTAAATTCTGACGAACTCCTCGATATGACAAAAAAAGTTATTTTATTAATACATGGATCTGGTTATAAAATAAGATAAATTATTTCAGATAATAATAGAATTAACAGAAATATGTTCACAAGCTTATGTGGTGGAGAATAAAAATCATGGATACCAAACTCACATATTGAGAATGAAAAATTTTTTATTTTATTTGATTCGGTACATATCATAAAATGCATAAGAAATAACTGGCTAAATCAACAAACAGCAAATAATACATTTCAGTTCCCTTCTTTTGAAGATTATAAGAAAATTATGAATGCTTCTTTAGGACACCTAAGAGATATTTACAGACAAGAGTCCAAGTCTATTATAAAATATGCTCCAAAATTAACATTTAAATCTCTATATCCAAGCAATATTGAACGCCAAAACGTTGGTTTATGTTTAAAAATATTTGATGCAACAAATGCAAAAGCTTTGAAGAGATTAAATGACTCTGCGTATGATGGAACTATTGAATTCATACAGATAATTAACAAATGGCGGAGCATTGTGAATGTAAAAAGCCCTCGAAAGGGAAGAGCAATTAGAAGACAACAGCAAGCCTTTCGAGAAACTTTCTGATGATAGGCTACTATTTTTGGAAAAATGCATTGAATGGATAAAAGAATGGAAAAAAGTTTCTATTTCAGGCCAAAAAAAGAAACTGGGACAATTGACATCAGAAACTTTTTGTTCATTCGAACATACGACTAATACTATCAAATATATAATTATCCACCGACTACAATCTTCCACTAACAGTTACGTCTTGACAGGAAAGTATCAAACTGACCCTTTGGAAGGAAGATTTGGCCAGTATAGACAGTTGTATGGCGGTAATTACAGTATATCTGTAGAACAAATTTTACAAGCAGAAAAAAAATTGAGAATCACCAGCTTATTAAAGCTACATTCAAAAAATATGGATCTTTTCACTTAAAAGAATTCCTTTGTGATTTTTCAGAAAAAGAAGCATCAGCCCATACTTCTGAATTTGATATAAACGGAGTAGATTTCTATAACTTTACAGAAGAAGAAGAAGATTTAATACCTCTGTATGTTTATCTTTCTGGATACGCCGTTTACAAACTGAAACCATATTTGCAATGTAACGACTGTATAAAATTGTCAGTGGTAAAAGAATTGATTTTTGAATTAACAAGCTCTGCAGCGAAAGAATATTTGCTTGACGTTGATAAAGGGAAGCTGAGATATCCTGATGAGGATATAGTTAAAATTTTTGTAGACAGTTTTAAGATTTTTAAATTTATCTTGACAGAAAACGAAGGCCTTCTCCACTTAGAAAATATAAGAACGGCATTAAAAAAAGGTAATATTGGAAAAAATGCATGATTTAAATATCACAGGCATATGTGATACATGCCAAAGAACGAAAGAAGAGCACAGCCAAAAATTTGTATCTGTTTTCATCAATATATTTTTAAACAATTATTCTAAACTCAAAAATAGTAGTGCAAAAATAAGTAAAGGCAAGAAAAGAAAACTGTATATAATTAGTTCATCTTAACTGTATTCATGCAAACAAAATATTAATATTGATTACAGGATTTGAGTCTTCGGAAGAGTTAAAAGAAAAGAAAAAAAAATTTTGAGAGGCAAAGTCCAACCACACCTCCTCGTGGTGCTTCTTGGGAAACTCTGATTTTTTTAAAAAAATCAGATGGCCAACGTGGCTCTGGCAATTTCACATTAAATTTCAATTATTTTTTAACTTTCACGCTTTAAAATAGTGCTCAGGAAATGATTCCTAAAAATATTTTTGCAGAAAGAAATAGTTTTGAAAGTATCCTCTAAAATGAATTTTTCAAGCTAGATGCAAAAGTTTCAAATTGATTTTGAAATATTAAACATTTTATATGTTTATTATTTTGACAACTCTGTATAGTGATTAAATTATTAATATCACAAAACCTATTATCGGTATACTGAATTAGTCGTAAATTTAAACTTAGATTCCATAATTTCTGAAAGAGAAAAGGGAGAAAAACGATGCGAGAAAGAATGTAAACAAAACGTTAAGCGAAAAGCATCCATCGCTTAATCATTTCCCCTCCTCGGCTGTTCCAGGCCCATAGAAGAGTGCTCGTTTCGTCTCGGCGGTCCCGTTCGAACCCCACAAACCTCTTGAACCCAACCTGTCAGAGGATGCTAGGTCAACACTCTCCGTAGTTCCTTGACCAATCCATTAGCATGGTTCGAACATAATGTGGTCCGTTACAATATTTGAAGAGTTCAAATAAAATATTTTTGGATTTCATTGACGGGCATCTTCTTACGTCTGCCTCCACACATTACATCTCTGAATATTATTATATACTATATGCCATTCTCTAAAACTCAATATAACTATTCTTAATTAGAAATAGGAATATACAAATTTGATATTGTTAAGAGTTTCAAATATTTGGGCTCTGAAATCAACAACTCGAATACCATTATTTTAGAAATGCATAATCGAATCACAATGGATAATAGATGTTTTTATGGGTTACAGATATATATGAAATCAAACTTTATCAAAAGAGAAATCAAATTGCAAAATCTTAATTAGATCCATTCTCACATACGCCTTTGAAACATGGATAATGACCGAGAAAGACAAAGAGATTCTTGTAATATTTGTACGAATATTACCCGATATATTTGGTGGAATAAAGGTCGAAAATATATATAGAAGAACCAACATAGAAATATATAAAGATCCAGGTATTATTAAGTGCAAGTGGTCTGAACATGTAATCAGAATGGATGATAATAGAACCGTTTAGAAACTTTTTAACACATTTTCTACCACTATTCACGCCTGAGATTCGAACCATCTATCTAATTAGATGACCCCTTTTCTGCCATCTCTTGACCCCTTCTCTATTGTAGTTATCTAATTAGATAATAGGTACTGGACACGCCAGCGCGTCGGTGGTAGTGAGTGTGTTAAGCTAAACCAACAGGTACTCGCAAAAGAGGCAGGGGTGAGTTTAGATGGAGCTACTGCCTGCAAAAAGATCTGAAAATCTGAAAGGTTATCGGCCTTATTCACCATCCATGGTTAAACCATGATCGGCAGTTAAAAAGGAGTTTACACGAACAAGCGAATGCTGACCGAAATGATCGACTGGATGTATACCCTAACTGGCGAGAATCTCGTTTGGCTCGAAGGCTGAGGGTGATTTTAAAAATCGCCAACAACAGAGAAATTGAGATACCATGCCAAAATAGCAACCCGCTAGGGTATACATTTGGCGACGCATTTCGGTCAGCTTTCGCATTCTTATAGCAGAACCATCATTTAACCGCTGATCATGGTTTAACCATGGATGGTGAATAAGGCCGTATGAATTGAAAAAATTTGGTGGAAAAGAGAACTATACGGGAGAGAATTCTGAGCAAGGTTAAGGCGCAACCTGAGCTGTCGTGCTAGTGAAATAGAAGAATCTTTTACACAGACGACTCTGCGTCGTGGAGTTGGCTGTATAAAGTGACAATGTTTTAAGACAAGGGTGATAAACTCGCAGCCCACAACGAAAGTTTTTGCAGACCAGCAAACATAACTTAACAGCATGTAACAAAATTTTTTAATAAAAATTTCGTAGCTTAGTTTTTAAAATTCCTAACTGTGCATAATTCTTAATGTGAACCACAAATTGGCCAATGACCGGTTACTAGTAATATTACATCGACGTACCATTTCCTACACCAATTTCATGCTGTTCATATTTGAAGGCAAAATTCAATGAAGTTGTATGTCTGGAGATTTTAAAAATATTTGCCAGCCAGGTTTGAAAACACTCGAAAATTGGCATATGACATTATTTCCACGTTTGGAAGTCCTTATAGTGCGAGTAATTATTTTCACTTATGAAAGAAAATAAATCTCCAATGAGATCTACAATTACTGACCTTCTTCTTGGATCAGTTTTGAAACTAATCACTGTGAACTTGGTATCCCTCGGAGTAGGAAAGGTGGTTACAGAGAAAAGATCCCAAGGAAGAAACCATTAACATTATTGTGTTCTTATTCTTTTTAATACCGTGTTTTCAAAATAGACCTGCTTTTCTATAAATACACACACATAAAAACATTCGGTTAGCATTTGAGTTTGAGATCCTCTTTCTAAGAAGTTGTGTGAATATTGGTTGACAATACAAGGAGCGCCTTGGTAAGAAGTATCTTTGGTAAAGAGGAGACCCCATAAATTGCTTTTGTTGAGTACCTTCCAGAAATAGCAGGCTAGATCAGGGAATATGGTTTGGAATGGGATTTCGCATGATAGAATGAACTCCCTTGTTACTATTCCTGCACCTTTGATATGGATAGAATTAAATCCTAAATAGTCTAGAATAAGAACTTTTGTTAGAGTGAGAAATCTGGAGCTTATTGAACTAATGAAATTCAATTCATTGCTATCCAGCAATTTGATTTAGAATCCGAAAGCACTTTTCAGAAAGTTTTCTGAGAATCACTTTAAGAATGATTCTTTAGAGTTCGAGTAAATTTTCTAATATCACTTAAGATTCCTTTGCGTTTTAGCAAAACGAATTCCTAGAACCAAAACTTCGTGAGTAAACATAAAAATCAGAGATTATGTAAATATGTATCAGATATTTTTATTGCATAACCTCGAAAACCCACATTTCGTTGCGTAACATAATCACCTTCACATGTACCCCCAAATCTCCTTTTCCAGAAAGATTTCACTTAAAAGCATCTTGCAAAGTCCTTTTGAAAAATATTGTTGCAAAGGGAGTATTATAACTGGGTTATTTATTTCCATGGAACTATTTTTCTTAACATAAGAGGTCGGCAATTTCGTTAAGGAGAAGATATTTGTTTCTCCAGTGGTAGTTACAAATGGAATACATTAATGTCATTACATTTCGTGCTTTATAAGCTGTTAAACGATTTGTGTAACAACCTACACATACCAAATGGTGCAATTCACCTACTAGGTGGCTTGGATTACTGAAGTTTCTCATAACTGCAGAAAATCTTACAAAATTATAACCAAACAGAACAGCAAATTCCTACTACTCCACCAACCAGGGGGGAATGTTAATTGAAGGATTGTGTGACATTTGCGTCATATACGTTTCCGTACAACTCATTAACGCGCAGTAAATCTTCTTCAGCGCATCCCACAAGAGGGGTTAGGTAGGGATTAGTGTAGGTTTTCCAGGATTTCTGGCTCTTGGCAAGTATATTTGGCGAGCAGACCGAAAAAAGAGAAAATTTCTCTGGTCGTAATAGTGTTTGATGTTTCAGAGTTCTCTCTTAAATAATTCTGAGTGAACTTTTTTGAATTAGCTAAGATGTTAATGAAATATGATCTGACAGCCCAAAGGTATAGAAATTCTTAATTTGCATAGTTTTTTCCTTAATTTTTATGAAAATACAAAGGAAAAACTAAATCATTTGAAATCATGTTGCTGAATGTGAATAAAAGATTGAAACAAAAAATAAAACCTTCTTATTTTTTATAAAAAATATATGCTCTTTGATATTAGCTATTCATATTTTTATATTATGTCAGCTGCTTTCGGCGACCATTGGTTAGACCATCATTTTAATAGCATTAATTTCGTTCTAGGCTATAGCCTTATAATGTTGAATATCATTTGTATTTTTTCTAAGTATTTAAGTATAAAGTTTGCAGATTGATGTGTTATTTATTAAAATGACAGAGAACTGAAAAGGAAAATTGCATTTAATTTGCATTTCTGTAAAATAGCCACACTAACAGTCAGAGCTGAAATCTTATAATAAATTTTCTACAATTCAAGTTGTTGTAATTCAGTAGTTAATATTTAATAATCGATTAGAGAATTATATAGTCAAATTTTTACCTGAACAGAAGCTATTTTAAGGTTAAAAAATGTTGAAAATGATCAAAACTGAAATGCAATGAAAGAATAATAAAGTTAATCCTATAATAAATATACTTTATAGCAAAGAAATGTATCTGAAATTTTATGTAGTTAAGTTTTAAAGTTATTTGAAATTGTTGAAGTTTCTCTGAATAAACTATTTGAAGCAGTGTTAATTAAGCCTATTTTCAAGGATGTTCGTTTCATATACATTGGATACATTGGAAGAAGAAACTTTTAAAAGATCTAAATTTATATCTTATTTTAATTAATCTACATTTGTATATACAAATTAAAATGTTATCTAAAGTGTTTATTATAACATATAAGAAATTTTTAATTTCGATATTATGTTTCATGAGAAATCAGCATGAAATAAAATATTCTTCTACATTAAAATATATTGAATATCTGGAAGTTAATCATTTTTCCCATTTAAAGCAAGATATGTAGTTAACATTTGAGAATATTTAAAATTCTAACTAACTTTAAATTAGAAATAATCTTAATTTCTTTAAAGCGATAGGAAAATCTTTCTAGGCAAACTGTTCATTTGAAAAAAAAATTGCATTGATTATTTGAATAAATTACATCTGTAATTCAAATCAAGCTATATTTCTGTTAGGAAACATCGAATATTTATTAGAGAGTAAGTTGATCTCCTAAATAAGAAGAAAAGGATTTATTTGTAATTCCTTAGCAATTGACATTTGCAAAGAAATACATAAAATAATAAATAGTATTTACATGGATTTGCTAATAACAACACGAGTAGCATAAACTGAATTTACTTTGAACTACTTTTCATATTTTCTTCAATTTTTATTTAATTCTGTGTCGTCTCCTACTGTATCCCTACATTAAAATCCAGGGGAAGGGAGCCACTTCCTTATGCAAATGTTATTTTCTATCATTAATTTACTATCTACATAACATACCAATGCGGAATTTGTGGAATTGAAGCATTTGTCATACAAATGCACCTATGTTCTTTTCATAAGTAAAATGTTAGCATTTAAAGTGTATAAAGTTAGATTTTTCCAATCAGTTTAAAATAACTATGGAGTTTTGTTGTACATAACTTTTTTCCCATTATCTGATTTATTATTTCTTCTCTAGTGTTTTAAGCTATTAATTCTTTAAAAAATAATTAGCACTGTAATTTTCAATGCCTTAAAATGTGAACAAGCCACACATTATAATTCTGAGTGAAAGAAAAAAAAGGAGTTGTATTTTTTTCCCAATAAAGAGTTTTAAGAAAAGTATATATATTAGAAATTTTGAAAATATAAGACTAAACTAGAACATTATAAGTTTCAGTAAATATTTGATTATATGGAGATAAGATAAATCCCTGTCTATTATTGCAATCACCAACAGCTCAGATTTTAATAATTGAAAACATGCTAAATTGTAATGGCTCATGAAGTGTAAAGATTCCATTTTAAGTGACACTTTACACTTTAACATATTTAAAATTAAACATAACATATGAAAAATCTTTATACTTTATTTCTAAGCGGTTTTAAAATGCTCAGAATGAAGTCATTTTGAAAACTATTTTAAAACTGAAATTTGATGTAGAAAAGAATTTAATTTTTTTAATGAATTATAACCTTGCATTTTTTAAATACTTTTTCAAATTTAGTGATTAAAAAATTATTTCTCGCCAGTTTAAAGGAAAAATGTATAACTGTTACAAAGCAGCGTCATGCATGTTTTTTTTTTATCAAAAAACTTTATATATTTCGTAAATGTGTGAAATTATTTATTTTATGTTAATAAATATGGTCACATATTTCTATAACAAAACTATTAAAGACTTGAAGTTTCATGATTTATGATTGAAAGTATCTTACTTATACAAAAGCACATGTTCACTCACTTAAACATAACTTTTGACTTACGAGAAGAAAAGGTTTTTGTTTCCGAACTTTCCTAATGTGATGCTTTGACGTGCAATAACTTAACCCTCTAAATTAATTTCTTTTAATAAAGGAACCAATAATCTAAATTAAGTTGTTCTGAAGTTGGAAATAATTACATAGTATTTAAAATATGGAAAGTGAAGGATTAACTTTTGCGTAAAAATTCATTTGATCTTATCTTTTGAAAATATGCGGGGAATGTACATTGTTAAAGTATGTTTCTATAGTCTGCTTTATGGTGAGTTTTAATGAATTATTTTACATAATTTTTTAATTCATTAAAAACATAAACTACGTGTATTATTATACAGTTCAAATTTTTGGTTAGTATTTTTGCTGCCAGCAACAGATTTCGCTTACCATTCGATGATGCATCTAGAAGAAAATTAAACTCGAATTTATCTAATATCTTCCAGAGATTTTCATTGAAGCAAATCATCAATTAGGTGAAATATTTATATATTTCTCTCACTTGTTACTCAATCTGCACCATTTAATAAGTCGCAGTTGTTATAATTCGAGTTTCTTTCCTTTGAGACATTTCGACTAAGAAAAAAATGAAAAAAAAAACTTTTATTGTTTGCAAAATTTATTTGGAAAAATGCTGGCATCTTATTTAATTGATTTTTTTAAATAATTGTCTTGCTATTGTTTTTGGGAAATTTAGTTTAGTTTTCAAGTTATTTTATCTAGTTTTTCAAGAATAAAATTCAAACAAGAGAATTTCTTCCATCCAATATTTTACAACGATTACAATATTATCCACCTATAAATTCCTTCTCTTAAATTTGGCCCTGCGCACAGAAATTTAGGCCAAAATACTTAATATTAAAATGCTTTATTTCAAAAGAAGGCGTAGAAAACGGTTATTCATTTCCGCATAAATTTCAATTTCCATTAAATTCATATTTTTCTGTCTTATTAAACAACAGAGGTGAAATTTTAAACAGTTACGCATTCCGTACTAATAACTTAACAGCCAGGAAAATCAATATTTTGGGAGAACAAACTGGTCACAAAAGGTAGCTATTCTATGAATGAAATATTAATAAAAACTAAATAGATAGCATGTTTTTATATAACATAATTCAGTTTCTAGTCACCCGTAAAGCAACCGAGCAACGCCTGGCATCCTGCTAGTATTATATATGAGAAGAAATATCATCCCAAGATTTTCGACGTGCATATTTATCTAATTTCATTGAACAGTAATTTATTTATAGAAATTATCGAAATTGATCGACATTTTATTAAACAAGTATATCAAATTTCGCCAAATGTCACAATTGAAGATAATGTTTAAAGTGTTGCAACCATTACCGAAGCTTGATCTTCACAAAACAGTCTGTCAAAAGAGCGTTGATGGACAGTTTTATCACTTGTACGGAAGAGTCACTATACCAATTCAGGGGGACACCGTGAGTTCGCGGAGGAGAGGCTGCCGTATAAGTAAGCAGGCTCTCGTCACCGCGATGGCACAATAATGGTGGTGTGGCTCTTTGGGCCCATTTCCGATGACGGGTCGTACCCGGTAAAGGGGGGTTGCTGCATGAGCCTCTCGTAATGGGGTCTATTATGCAGGAACCACAGTGCCCGACTATCTGTTGCGGCGGCCGGTCTTTCAGTTGTTACCCGGATGCTTAAGCAGGGCGGGGTGATGTTCCTTTGGTCTATACCAATTGAAGAATGGCTTCATGTGTTGCGTTTTGATATTTAACTGACAAAGACTACGAGAGTAATTTAGTAGTAATGAGGTGTTTAATGGCAGTACATATTCTGAAAAGAATCTAATTGTTTGATCTTGAAATGCTTTGTAAGAACTCTAAGAAATTAGAAACAAAAAAAAATCATACCTGTAGTTTGCAAAAAAATATTATAAAATTGAAGAGTTACAGCTCAGATTAAACTTCGGTGTAAAGAATCGAAGTTCCTATATAATCGCCCTTTATATTTGATTTTTAAAAGATAATATACACCGGTGTTCATAAATTTAGGGCAAACACAAAATAGCAGAAATAATGTTAGTTAAAGGAAATGAGAAATTACTTACTGAATGCTAGAGCAACGAAACGATCTATTGTAAATAAAATATGGAATTAAAGTCCCTAAACAAACTATTGCACTAAAGCAAGATAGGAAGGAAACAACAGTAAAAGAGAGAAACAGTTTTTATTTCTGCCAGACTACAGCAGAAGAGTAAATATAAACTTTTGTTCGATTTTAATCGATTTCTTCAGGTTTAATTACACTAAAGGTGTAAATTCAAAATGTATCCATTAACTGCTGTCAGGAAATATCGTTAAACAGCCTGATTACTTTTCAGTGAGTTCAAATTAAATTTCAAATAATGAATGAAGAATTGTCTATTTTTTTGAAAAACCCGCGGCGTTTATCGAACGCTGCAGAAAAATACTTCTGAGAGCAAAACTAAACGCAAACTGTCTAAGATATCTTATCTGATATGGCAAGTTGTTTACTGTTTGCAGTTAATATCGACATTCCTCCATTTTTGTATAATTTCATTTCTTTTTATCCAGCTGAACTGAGAATAATTACAAGTTCACTTTATGTCCCATGTTCAGTCGAATCAAAGTTAAAGAAAAACTTGAATAAAACAAAAATTGAATAAACATGGAAAGTCTACTTGTTTAATTTACATCAGTTTGCAAAATGTTAAATATGCCGAGATCTCGTATTTGTGCTATTGCTGAATGTAGTATGAAATTAGTTTGTAGAATGGAGTCTTCCATTCTCTTTACTACAACTGATTCCTTAGAATTTGTTTATTGTTTCCAAGAAACGCTATCTATCGCTAAATGTTTTAGCAGCTTCAACTCTTCTTAAACGAGCTAAGTCTGTTCAAATTAATTTTTTGTTTTGACAATTTTAAAGCTTTTGCAACTTCAAATACAATTTTGACTTTTTACAACACAATGGCTATATACACCAAAAATGAACATTAAAAGATTCTCGCACTAGAGACGCAGTGAGTCTTTCGACTGTTTCTTGTATGAAGGACTGATATTTTTTGTAATTTTTATAATTTTTGGACTTTACCTCGAACATTTTTTCTTTCACCGGGTTTTTTCTCTAATTTTTAGGAATTCAATGTTGCAAACTGTTCGTATTTGTCAT
>BGPR01007594.1:14933-43507 GCA_013235015.1 Araneus ventricosus
AAGTTTTGCAAAAACAACTACAGTAGAGTCTCCCTATAACGAAATCGCTTGGTTCCAGTTGAAAAATTCGCTATAGAGAAAATTTCGTTATACGGAGATTAGAGATTTTTGCAGTTATTTAAGTAAATGTTACAAACCTTTTAGTATGTGCGATAAGTTCAAAAATATTTAATTATGACTTTCAATTAAAAATGAAGTAATATTTATTATAAATTTGTTAAAATTATACTAATTTTTATTGTATAAATAAAATGCTCAAAAGTGAAGAGAATTCACCAATTACCCTTCACTTAGCATTCTATTGTTATGTGTTATCGCTGGAATGAACAATGCGAGTGGTTCCAGAAACAGGCACATGTGAGCGATTTGTTTGCGCAGAAATTAGCAACTTTCTTCAAAAATGACAAAAATCGAAAAGATAAAGGTCTGAAAAAATTTGTTATAGGGAGACAACCACTTTGTTATATAGAGAATATTTTGAATGTTATTTAACATTCCGATTGAAAATTTCGTTATAGGGAGAAATTCGCTGTAGGGAGACTTTGTTGTAGGGAGACTCTACTGTATAACTAAAAATGCGTCTGATGACGTTGCACAATTGCGGAACATTTTTGAAAGGGAAAATTATGAAGGTATTAAAATGTCATCCTTTAAACTGATTCATTGGTATGCTTTTGTCATATATGACAAAGTATCGAGTAACCATCTACAGTTTAAACTGGTCCCATTCTAAGGGCTGCGTGGAATGCTTATCTGAAGTTGATTCTAACAACAGAGTACACTTCAACGATGATATATAAATCGATTGTTTTAAAATTTTTAATGTTAGCTCTCAGTCGAAAGTCACCGTAAGTAATTTACCTCATTGTAGTTAAGAAAATGAGTCATTTGTAAATATATTATTGGATGAAAATGGTGTCTTGTCGTGATACAGTAAAACATTTTGTGGAATTAATAAGAAGCAAATAGTCAATAATTATAAAAATGGATTCAGGAAAATAAAGATCAAAGAGAGAATACAACAATTAATAAACATCCCAAAATAGAAATTATATTTATCAAATACTGTTAAAATTGCGATAAATATTGGGTTTTAGCAATCAAATAAAAATTTCAGATGTATTATTGCGGGTTTTATTTTTCAAATTGCATAAAACTATTTAATCATCTTGATATTACTTAGTTATTCAAATATGTTTGAAAAAAGAATGGATTTCAGAAATGAGAATCAAATGTAAGTTAATCAAAATGAATTCATTTTTGGCTTACCTACTGCCAATTGCATTTTAAAATGAGGAGATATGATTTTTCTATAACAGGAGCAGAACTATCTTGAACCATCAATTTTTTCAACCTGCTTTTGTTTTATTTGGAAGCGGGCTTAAAGACGCGCGTCTTTTTATGCGCCAGGTGATTGCGCAGTCACGCATAGACGCACTTGCGCATACGCAATTACAAAAGTAGTCTGATGCTTTTATAGAAACAGACAGGCGGAGAAAAGAAAATAATTTCAGACTTACGCAAAATACCTCTTTTATTAAGCTCGAAAAAGAATCAAACATATAATAGAAACGTTATTCGTTTGTTTTTATTCTCAGCTAAGTCGAGACTTTTCGTTAGCACTGTTATGTTTGTTTTAATTTTATTTCTTAAAAGCTGATTATCGTGCTCAAGGTTGAAATGTTTCTTATATCTGGACGCATATTTTTAAAGAGGATTAATTAATGATATAAGTTTTACGCATAATGTGCAAGGCGCATATTAAAAGTAAGAGCCTTACAGAAACTATTAAGTTATTTTGAAGGTAACTAAGTAACAAAAAATTGACCAGCTAGGATATTTATTAACTTTTAGTATACAAAACACTCTTCCGAAAGGCAGTAAGCCTTAAATGAGGATTAAATAAGAATTTCAAGTTCGGAAAATTATTTTCTTGAAAGGCATTTTTTGCGTTATCTATCTAGTATTATTTAGGAAATATCGTTTGTATTAAGTGACTACTTTCCAGTGGCGAATCTAGGATTCCGGTTGGGGGGGGGCTGAGGTCATAAAAACTTTGTATCGTCGTGATGAATGTCAAAATTCAAGGCTAAAGTAAACCAAAACTCTCTAACTTTACTCACATGACAATACGAATCATAAAGAACAATGCAATACTTTCGATAATTTAATAAAAATTACAATGAAATAACTAGCCAAAAAATATTTTCGTCCTCGTTAATGCTACAAGTACAAGTGGAATGACTACAAAAGTAGCAAAATTTTCGAGCCAGTCAAGCCAGAAAGCAATGTTGAAACGTTATTATTATTTTTTTAAAGAGAGAAATTAAGAAAAAGCAGTTGTAATGATGTTAAATTAAATCAGGAATTCTGGCTTGGCTCTGGGGGGGTTCTGTAGCCCGATAGCCCCCCCCCCGGATTCGCCACTGTTACCTTCGGAGCACATTTTCCTAATTTTTAAATTTTTAATGAAACATTCATGTTTTTATTTAAAATGAGTTATAAAATTAAGAATTACAATGCAATTTCATTGGAGATTTCATTGACTTTCAAAATATAGGCAATTTTTAGCAAAATTTTAGTGAAAATTTGCACTTATGCCAAACCTCTTATAACAAGTTCTATTGAATATATTTCATCAATATTTGCACAGTATATAGCTAACATGCTTATCTGTGTTATGAGCTAAAATATTTTTAATACCTCGAAAAGTTTTGGAGATATTTCAAACTTTGTGAACCAACTCGAATTTTTTAAAAAAATTCATCGATTTTTCTCACTAAAAAGTCATTAAAATAAATAAACACAGGCAGAGAGCTTAGATTTTAGTACAAAACATAGCTAGAAACAAATAAAACATTTTGGACAAATTTCATTTTAATATCTTAAAAACATTTTCCAAAATGATGTTTGCCGCGAAGAAAAATATCGAAAAACACAATTTCTCAGAAAACGCTTTTAAAGATTTTCATAGAGTACAAAAAATTTTGTACACACCTTAGAATCTTAAAACTCGCCATATTTACAAGCCAAACCCTCTTTTACTTGATTTTAAACGACTTTTGTATTCTTTTAGCTTTTTAGATTTTTTCTGAATAATTTTGTGTAGTAGATAGTGAGTGGCGTCTCGATATCTGAATTAGCTTTTTGTCAATTTCCATGTCATTTTTAAGCATCTATGGATAAATTTACATTTCAAAACACTTGAGAACAGGTAACAGTTTAAAATAAATGTAATTAAATTATAAAACCGCAATTTGAGAGCCAAAAAATAACTTTACTGTTGTAATTACTGTTGTGATGTATTTTTTTAAAAAAAAGCGTTGCCAAAAACCAATAAAAAATAAAAATAAGAAATGGAAGCTTAAATCTATATATTTAGACAATATATTGCTTGAGAATTAAAAAAATAGTTGTTCAAACTAATTGTTTGTATTTTTAAGGCTCTTTAAATTGCCACTTCCGGTGTCAGAATTGTCACTTCCGGTTTATTATTTATGCTATAACTTTACTTGTAATTATAGTAGAAACAAAAATAAAGCAATTTTAGATACCTAAATGTATGGCCTATAAAATGAACAAATAAAACAAATTTCGAAAATTTTCATCCAAAGGAGGAATTTAGGGTAGTCAAATACCTTAATTGTTTCAAACACATATTGAAATGCTATAAGGAAAAGAATCAGTCAGATTTAGCATTTTGTAATTAAAAAAAATATTTGCGCCAAATGTTTAATTTTTCCATTCAATTGAAGAGCATTATCCTCAAAATAAAGACCAGATTAGATTTATTTTATTTTCTATTTCAAAATGGTATGGAAGCCAAGTCTTTCAGGTATATATTAAAGGTTTGTAATCCATTCTAATGCTTTAAAATGAAGTGCAATAGTGGCCAGTGAAAACGCAACATCCTAGATTTTGTCATATTTTATTCACGATGTTGACGCAATCATTTAAAATATGACGCAACAGCAAAAACGATAATGTGATCATCCGCTCCTATTACAAACCGATCAAAATTCCTTTCTTCTCAACAATATTATTTGCCCAATTAACTTTATAATGCCCTATTCATAGAAAAAAATGTAAGTGGTGGGTTTTAATTGCCCACCAATGTATAGCATGCGTGTGAACACAAAATGTAGATAATCACTGACTTTATCAAGGTTCCTTATCATCGTTTTTTTAAATGGTGGTGATGATCTAGTGGAAGTGGCTCAGCTTCTGAATAGGAGGATCGCAGTTCGAGACCCAATTACACCGAAGACTCACTTTGCATGTGAATCCGATACACGCTACATCCTTCGCGAGCCAAATGTCTTCATTTTCTTATGGATTTGAAGTTCGGGGAGTTGGGTGTCGGTTTAATGGAAAAATTTGTCATTTTATTGAAAAAACAGCGATGTTTTTCAAGGAATTGAAGTTTTTAATTGTTCCTTATTGTTACGAACATGAAAAGTTGCTTCCCAGCAATGTTAGTCTTATGGTTGGGAAGAGAGTTTTACAAGGTTAAACATGGATTGACGGGCAGCGGCTGTTCCGGGATCTCTGACCTTGGCGACCATTTTGGCGACTAGGCGAAAATAGATGATTCCAGAAAATGCCACCCTTTTCTCGATATTTCTATTAGGAAAGGGAATACGCTTGAATATACGAGAAAACTCCATGTGACGTCACGGCCTGTCGGAGAGAGTATATAAAGACCGCGCATGGATCAGAGGGAGTAGTGTTGATCCATTGGGACCGACTTTAGAGTTTCGTCTGCAGTGCGAGCTAGGAAGCTGGTGATCTGAGCTCTATTGAAAGTGCTGTTATTGTCGTTATTAGTTATTTGCTGATTGTTTGTGTTGCTAAATATCAAAGTGCTGAATTGTTATTACCTGTGAATTGTTGTCTGTTAACATTGCTGATCTGTTCAGGAACTATTGTTTGCTGTACCTGTGCTACGTGTTTTCCTGTATATTTGTAAATAAACCTTCATTCTCCATTATCCTGCGTGTTGGACTGTTTACACCATTCACCCACAGAAAGACTTTTGTAACATTGTATACTTACTTTTCCAAAAATATGAAGTTCAGTTTCCCACTTTCAAAATACATTGAATCATGGATGAAATTCTATCCAATAGCCGTTGGAGATACTTAGAAATAAAGGAACTCCCACTCTCATCGCACACATTCTGAGGACTGCTTTAAAATACGTATCACTGCATCTCAAATATATCTTGCCCTCTTACCATCTAAACTTTGAATGAAACAACTTTTACTGACTTGCCTCCTATTTTTTATATTTCTCTTGCATCATTATTGCTTGTACGTTCCCACGTGATTATCGTTCTAGATTAAACCTTCACCGCCATCTACATTTCTTCTTAAAGGTATCCTCAAAATACATTGAATCATGGATGGAATTCTATCCAATAGGCGTTTGAGATACTTAGAAATAAAGGAATTCTCACTCTCATCGCACACATTCTGAGGACTGCTTTAAAATACATATCACTGCATCTCAAATATATCTTGCCCTCTTAGCATCTAAACTTTGAATGAAACAACTTTTACTGACTTGCTTCCTACTTTTTATATTTCTTTTGCACTATTATTGCTTGTACGTTCCCACATGATTATCGTTCTAGATTAAATCTTTACCGCCATCTACATTTCTTCTTAAAGGTATCCACACCAAAACTACCCATGTCACACTCAATCGATGGAACTATGCGTTAAATTAGTCACAGAGGCTTCAGTTGCAACCAAGAGAGATGGATTTATTAGAGTGAGATTGGAGTCCAGACAACTTATGCCACAATTTAACACTAAAGCCGCATACCGTCAATAGTCAAGCTAATAGCAAGTCAAGTTACCCGCGAAACTTTGTTTAGTTGTTTGCAATATGGTTACAGTTTGAGGTCTCAAAAGCGCAAGAATTTATTTAGCAATATCTTTAATTTCAAGGTGTAACTTCTGTGAGCTGTTGCAAGCTGGATTCATAATTTCATACTTTTATATTTAACTTTTGTTCTCTATCATATGGAAATTTCACATTTTGCTGTAAAGTTCATACGCTGAGCGGAGGATCAACTTATCTTTTACTATGTAAGTTAATGTTTTTACTTGTTAACTTGTGTATATATATAAAAAAATGAATCTATATAAAAGCTAATGTTTCCACAATAATAACTTCTAATACTTTTTTCTCATCCTACGGTGCATTATGATGTTATTCAATTTTTACGCATTATTGGTCAATTTCAAGGGCCGAGAGGAACCTTTAAATATACTTTTCTATTAAAATGTTTGTACATGGTATATAATGTATGCAAAAGCCAACTTTTCCACGTTATTACATCAAATTTATCAAATTTTGATTTTTGATGAATTCATTATAACTTTATTCAATTTTGATGCAATATCGGTCAATTTCAAGGCGTGAGCGGAATCTCAAGATATTGTTTGCCATTAAAATTCTTTTACGTGGTAAAATATATAAACAAAAGGCAACTTTTCCGCACTATTACTTTACATTCATCAAATTTTGATTTTTTTCACTTCACCCTAATGTTGATTCCATTATTTAGAAAGGAGCTTCGATGCGTTACAACCTAACCTCGAATGAAAATAAGTTTTCGGTTGTTTTATTCTAGTTTTCACGAATATTTAGTAAGACCTAGAGCAATAAATATTATAAATAAAATGTTGTTATTTCTTTAGGTATCATTCTGTGCTATTTGAATAATTGCTTTTATGTAACGATGGCGCTCTGGTTCAATTAATTCTTTTATAATGCTTTTTAAAATACTACGAGTGGTGTTGCTTAAGTCGTACCTCAAACTATGCCTAAGTCGTACCAAGTAAGCCTTAAGGATATCTTGCACATCTAAAGATACATATCATTTATAGAAAGAGAATATTGTTCTTTTTAAATATGAAATGTTAAATGTGCTTTTTCTAATTTTTAGGTAGTATCCATTAACGTGGCAAAATGTACCGATAAATCTTAGAGACAAGAAGATATGGACGAGGAGTTATGAAAATTACCCAATGGTGATATGGGTCTCAACAAAAGTATAATATTCCTAAACCGAAATTGAGACGTCACCTTCTAGGACTAAATAAATGTTCAGAATTTGGAAAACCGAAAGGGTTGACCGAAGAGTAACTCAAAACCGAATAGTTTACTCAAAGAATAGTAATACATGGTGTTTTTTGCTTCATTTGCCTCCAAGTTATGACTTAAGAACCGGTTTCCTTAGTCGTACCGATGAAATTACCTTAAAATTTACATATTTTCTTCGACATAGTACTTGTATTTTGAACTTTCTAGTAATAAATAGGTGCAATGTTCGTAAAAGTTGTGAAGAATGCAAAATTTAATCCTTCATTTATTAGAACCTGCAATTTATTAACTGCTTTCCTTAGCGGGTACGACTTAAGCAACCTTGCTCTAATTGACTATAAGGATGCAGCTATTAGCCGAATAAGTCTGCGGCAGCATGAAACCACGTCATCTAAGGTGTCTTGCACATTTTGGAGACCCTCCGGATGGAAGCATCGATGTACGAGAAAGTGTATATATATAAAGAAAATATAGTATGAGAACATCTCACGGGCCCTCAGCACTATCCTGACAATGGACTCGTCTCCGGGACCAGGAGCGAGGTGTCCCGTAATCAAGAAGAAGAAGTGATGCAGCCATTACAAACCATGTAAGGAGTAATGATGAGGAATATAAGGAGGTGGAGATTACAACTCTGTGTTCTCAATGGAAATGAAAAATAATTTCTCAAAACTTACAGCCCTATTCCTCCTCTTTTAAGTGTTGAGGTGGTGCTGACACCAGCGTATTCAGGTGCGTCCAGGCGATTTTTTGCAGTGAATGGTTCAACGTTCATGGGTACGTCACAGCAGGTATGTAGGGAAAAATGAGGTGACAAATTACTTAACCAGTAGTCCAGGGTAAATAACATGACAGAAAGTAAGAGTTTGTTATGAAGGAAAAGAGCACCACTCTAGACTACCGCGCCTAGAATCGTTCAGATCCATGGTCAGCTGAATTGCCATGGAGTGGAAGAAGATAGTGTAAAAGGACACGAATTGAAGTGTAAATGTAAATCAGACTAACAGATACTTATACAAAATAAAATATCAATGATAATTTTTATTAAGACAGATACGGCATTTGGCACATTATAGAGCAAAAATAGGGTAAAACTGTAGTCTCCGGAGCGGTCTGTTTCTCCGCCATTTTTTTTGGCGCGACTCTGAGCGGCGTCGCCAATCTTTGCTTTGGTTCGCAGGAACCTTTTTATTGGTCTCCTGCTCACGCGATGCCTGCGGCATCTGAAGTGGGTACCGGGAAATATTTTTAACTTTAAAAAAACATCAGCGGCTTCGCTTTCAGCAAAGTGGGAACCTAGTAGCTTCGCTTGTTCATTGAAAACGTAAACATCTAAATAATCAAAATAAAACATACAGGAAAACATTGAAATCCCAATCTGCTGCAGTATGGGAGTTGATAGCCAATTGCTTAAGAATGAATTTAGTTTTCATTTCTTGACGCCAATAAACAAGAAATAGAAGGATTGTTGGTATTGGCAGATGACTTTTATCAAACCAAGAACCTGCTCTAACACTCCTTTTCAAGTGGCGGCCATAACGGCCATAAATGCGGCAGACCCAAGCAAATTTATCAGAAACATCTGCTCTCGGTTTCAAGGCCATGGCCTGCATTTATTTCAGTCACTTGTAGTCACTAGCAATCAAACTTTATTCCATACAACAACGTAAAACAACAATGGCGTCAGATGTCTTGAGCTAGTAAAAGGTCTCAACAGAACCCATATCACCAGAAATAGCTTTCCGTTTGGCACAAGAATTGCACTTCCAAGACCTTAAAGCCATGGATAATGGAAGACTTTAAAACTATTCATCAACACAAGCGAAGTCATCAGTCATTACAAATCCGTTGGGAAATAATAACAATTTTTAAAATGCGAGCAGACGCAAATACGCGACCAATAGAATCAAAGTAGAAGAAGTGTAGATGCGCAACACATCTATAAAAAGATCGCTGCGCAACCAAAACAAATCAGCGTCAACGTTTAGGAGTGCATCTTTTGGCGATCAACAGTTGGCGGAACGAAGTGGCAGGAAGCAGAAGCGCACCGGAGACTACAGTTTTACCAAAAATAGAACATAAAAAGAATACATACATAAAAAGAATATGGAAATAACAGAAAAAGAACATACGCAACCAAAACACAAACAGTGTATCAAAAATAATACAAAAAGAATGTATAGCATATGAAATTTCAAATACGTAAATAATAGATATTGAAAAATACTATGCAATTCTAAATACTATGCAATTTATAAATAATAATGACATTTAAAAAAACAGAAAAAATGGTGAATCGTTTGGCTTTCTGATATGGCTTGAAAAGCTGACAATCGTCACGTATTTTGAGAATATTATGTATTTCGTCCCTTGAAGGAGGGGGGTGAGTGAGTTTTCTCCCCTCTTGAACTAAGCTACTTGTTATTGTGACTCTGGCCTCCTCATATGCCAAGAGGATAATGCACTTCGTTGCAAAGTGAATGTTATAGCCTATTCCTCCACAAATACAGCTCGATGCTTAATCTTCCCTAATAAGAAAGATGTTATGAATGAGTCGTCCTGTGTTACCGTTGTCACATTGGACTTCATTATAGCAACTAATGATCATTACATTTTTTGAATGGCTTGAAAAGTTGGCAATCGTTACGTATATCTATATACTAGCAGTACGCGCACGGCGTTGCCCGTGGAATCTGGACTTCAAAGAAAAACAACAAATAACAACAAAAAACCCCAGCCCACAATGACACGAAAAAGTTTTGAAAACAATATCAAAATAAAAAAAAGCACATTATTGATTTTCCCGCTTATTTTTCTTCGCGATAATCACATTTCAACTGCAGAAAAACAGTACAGAGTACGTTAATCCAAAACAATATTAAAAAATTGCAACGTGAAAATGATTATTATACAGCAAGCTTATTATTATACAAAATATACGAGGCAAATAAACACGTTACGACACTGCAGAAAATAATAATCGAAGTCATTCAGTTAAAGATTATGACGTCTCCTGCGCTCTGCAACGTCAGCCAATGAAATTGCAGCAATGCATGCTGGGAAGGCTCCGGAGAAAGTCTCGCGGGAGAAAGCTTGCTAGAGAAAAATCTTTTTGAACTGACTAGGGAAAAATTAATTAAAAAAACGACAAAAGATATTTTAACCGTTCTTGTTTTAAATCCAACAGAAATGTTCCAGTTATAAGTTGAAAAAAAAAATTGAAAATGATGGCGTTATTAGAACGTCGAATGCTAGAATTTAAAGAATTCAGAATGAAAAATGAACATAAAACACAGACTATTTTTCAAAAATTTCTCAAAATTCTGTAAATTATGTTAGACGTACGAAACAAACTTCATTAGAACGCAAATCATTTGCTCTTTCAGATGGTGTATCTATTTTTCTCGTACAATTATCCGAAATCATGCTATTGAGAAATTAGTGCAAAAAATCACCCAAAACAACACAAAACATTAAATAAAAAATTTTCTAGATTAAATTTTAAAATTCTGGCTTCGAGCACACATCTCTAAATCTCCCAAATCACTGGAAGTAGAAACTCGAAATTTGGCAGGCGGTTGCTTCTTGCGAAGTAGGTGCTCATTAAGAAAGGTTTTAAAAAAATTAACTAGAATTTTAATTAATTAAAAATTACCCTAAATTTATACGTTTTTTCGCAATAACTTCGGAGCATATTATCGCAGAAAAACCATTTTAAAGTTAAAAATTTTTTTTTTCAATGACACCAATCTTATTTCCATGCGACATTTTGTTCAATTTTAATTAATTTGTCAAAATATTTTCAAACATGATCTGTAACAATGTTTTTATTGTTGTAAATAAAATTAAAAAGAATCGCATTATTTCAACAAATCTTTTATTCACGCGCTTTTGCAATTGTTACGGTTGTGTTAGTATAAATTGTTTTCTTGGGAAATTAACTCCAAAGCAGTATTTTCAATTTAGTATTCATTGCATGAGTTGAGTTATTTTATCTCACCTGCGTCGAAGTAATATTTTCTTAAAATGGGCCAGCAGATATTTGATATATTAGCTTATATATTTCAGTATGTTTGCAAGGCAATCCAATGACGTTAATTACTCTCTCTATGCGATGTTCATTTCACTTGGGAGCTTTTTAAAAGATCCTAATTGAGTGTATAGGAGTTTTTCTGATCAGTCACACAAACACTGAAAAGAAGAGAATTGTACTCCAGAGAATGGCAATAAAATCCAAGATACGAAAAAGCTTCTGTTGTCGGCGTGGCAATCGATGATGGGGAAAGTAAAATGCTCACCAAGGACGGCTAACTTCGTGGCCAGGTGGCTCAAACTACGAAGAGAAAAAGATAAGAGGAGTTTTGCTGCTGGCCGAGGATGTCAGACAACACGAAAGTGGACGACGAAAATCAAAGAAAGACGTTGCTGCAAAAAACTGTTTAATTAAGTTTAAAGAGTTATAGGTACTTAGACTTGAAAATATTTTTATCCCGAGAGACGCCGGATATACTAGTTAGTTGAGTATAATTGAAGAATTAAGTGTCAGATACGGTATTTGGCACATTAAAAACAAAATTTCACCGAAAATCCAGCACCACCGAATTTACATCTCACTTAGTGAAAGTGGGCTAATATGTTATCAGAGCGGATCTCAAGTTTCAAATAATCGTTAACTAAGAGCCAGAGATATGATATAGCACACGACACGGTGTGCTGATTTTCAGACGTCGGTTTATCTTCTTAACGTATAAATTATTACACAAGTTAAAATTAACAATAAAAGGGGAAATATTATATAAAGTTTTTGTATTCGCTGCACAAAATTAAAAACCCAAGACACTTCTGTTAATTAAAAAAAAAAGAGCAAAAAACATTTTGAAAAAAAAACTCGCCCTCTGAGTCTGCTTCAATATCACTGAAATTAAAATATAACCGATGTGGGCCCGCTAGTGTGGTGTAAAAATACCCACACTGGCCCGGCCTACCCAAGAAGGGTGTAAGGCCGGTAGAGGACCAGCGGGGGGAGAGAGCCGCTCCACCAGCATGTGGAGGACGGGATTTATTGGGTACAATAACATGATACAGGCATTGCCCGAACAGGGGCAGTAATTTTAAATACAAGACAGCTGGGAGTGTAAACATGTTTCGACCCACCTCGGTGGGGAGAAAATAGCTTAATTTTCTGCTCGGGCAAGCAAGGAACAGTAAAAATATATAAAAAATAGATAAGTATTGAAAAAGAAACAAACAAATAAACACAGAAAAAGCAGTAAAAATCAGATATATAAATAAGTCAAAGATTGAAACCCCATAGTATAAAAACAAAACAAACACAAACGACACTACACATCAAACGACACGCAAAACACAAATAAAAACTGTACCAAACATAGAATTAAAAATACATAAATTAATAATAATAATAATAATTACTTCTGAGATAGAAAGGAATAAATTCCGTTAGTCAACGGTAATGCACGTCCCGCGTATAAGGGAATATCAAATTGTCAAGTGCGGAAATTTGGAGAGGGAGGTGCCAGCTCGGGTTTCGTTATCGTCATCTGAACGCGGCTCAAAATTATGAGGTTTGTCCCAAAATAGCCCTCGAGTTGCTTCAAAACGGGACGTTAACCCCTTCCGGCACTAGACTCCTCATGAGCTTCTGATGACCAACTGCCCAGTGACGAGCTATACTCGTCCTGCAGTTAAAAGTATGCTTATCGTTTGTACACACGGCGTACTGCTTCGGGAGCTGAGCGAAAATATTAAAGCCTTCCTATTAAGAGGGGTACCTATTAGAGGGGATAACAAGAGGGGACCCTATTAGAGCAAAAATATCGTTAAACGGCCGTAGTACGCCCAAGAATATTTCAATGCTGCAAATTGGACCCCCTGAGTATTCATTTATTAAATAACACGATTTTGTTTAAAACCAGGCTGTAGTAGAATTGCAAGTTTATTGATCTAAATCATTTAACTCGCTCTTCGGAAGAATTTTCGTTGTTTCAAGTAACATAATTTGATATTATTAGGATAAATAAAATTATTTTTCCAGAAGTCTCCAAGTTTGGCAATTTGAAGATTCTTCACTATTATGAAAACCGAGCTGCCTTTTAACATTCACAGATATTCTTCACAACGAAAATTAGAATTAGCATCGAATGTTATGGGAATACAACATTTCATAATATTCTAGGGTAATATTTGCCATTTTCTGCATGCTAATAGGGGGAAAGGGCGCAAAAATTTACCCTCGCTACACTGCTGTATAACTGTTTGGAAATAAAAACAATTACAAATTTTAATTAAATCTATAAATAACTAAAAGTAGCTAATAATTTTCAACTGAATTTTAATAATCATAAAAATCTTATTTGATTCTCAACTTTAAATTCTGAGCGAAGTAAGTTTTAACGTAAAAGGAAAATTCTCTCAAGTCGCGAAATTTAACCATTGAAGCTAAAATTATTTGCGCATATAAAAAAACATGAAAAAAATTTTTTAAGTCTAAAAGAAAGTGAATTACATTTCCTGCAATAAATAATAAACTATGTCATAAAAGACGTTTACACATTTTTACCGCCGTAAAAGATCATTTGCATTTTATACTAAGCAATCATGAAGAATTGAATTTGAATTGATTCGAGTTAGAATTTTGTCATGGTTCTTAGGGGGTTAAATTTCTGTACGAATTGGATTCATTACAAGCTAAGAAAAATGATTTCCATTTCGAAATATTTCTGTAAATAATACAATCAATCGATAGATGGCAGCACGATACCTACTATTGGTGTACTTTTATGTTAAGTGAAACAAAATTATGTCTTCAAACGAATGGACATAAAATTAAGCCCCACGGAAGAAAATAATTTATTAAGAGCATCATCAAAGTTGTATATAATTACGATACAGCGTAAATCGAAGAAAATAAATACATCTTAGAATTTCTCTTGCTGCATAGGAATGAAGGAAGGAATTAGTTGTCATGTTAATAAGAACATACTCTACGAGGGTAAATTTCTGTCTTGATAAATGCGAATATTATGGATTTAAGAAATAATTAAGAGTTCGTGTCAAATAAGTAGGGAGATTTATGAATATGTAAAAATGAGAACTTTTGATTCGATCTTTTGTTAAAATTTCGTTTTCGGAATAAAAATAAAATGATTGGAGACTTGCAAAAAGAAAATTGTCAGAATTTAATATGAGAATAAATACTTAAATGCCCTTTTTATTTGAAAAAGTGATATACATACTTAATAAAAAATTACATTAAATTATTATTTAGTTAAAACTATGATACTACTTTTAGTCACTTATTATTAATGTTGCTCACTATACTTACAGTTTTTCCTGAAATATGCGATTACATATTGTTGGAAAAACAAGTATAGAATTCATCACACTCTAATTGAGAGATTTTAAGCACCTATTAACATCGTTTCGAATTCTGAACAATAATAAAATAATCTGTTTTCATCACACAGGATGTGATATCGCATTTGCCGTGAATGAGCTGTTCTGTAATCATAACTGACGAATTCATTACAGTGCTGACAATATTAAATTAAATGATTCAATTCCTTATAATTATTATAATTTCATGAACAGCTACTACAGACATTGGAAGTGGTTCTAATTAAGTTTTCTATTTTCTTCTCAAGAAAAAGCCTTTTTTTATTGCACTATGTTAACGGCAAGACAGGCATATTACACAAATTTTAATAAGATAAGTTCAGCTGTTCACGAGAAATTTGTAGATGAACATTTCAAGAAATACTGGTGCTTTTCGGTAGATAAACAGAAAAGAAATCATTTATATTCTCTTGTGATATTTTGTTTCTAAAATATTTGCATACTTTTTTTTATGAATGTCGATTTTCAGATGTCTTGATAAGCTAAGTAATTAGTGATGAAGGACGATTTCTTGGTAAGGGATGGATTGATTAATGAGGCAAGGCTTAAAGGAGGATTCTGGAAGATATCTTTAACAGGGCATCTTAAACTTTTTCCAGTCGCGGCCCCATTTTTCGGCCCAAAAAAATTTGTCGCTACCCAAAAATTATAAAATAAAGCATTAGTTGTCTACACATAGGAAAGTGAGCACGTGCTACACAATGAGACCACTCATGGCACTCCAAGTGGGAAAATCCTGAACTTACCGATACTACCTCGAAAACTACTGACGATATGGGAAAAGTTTCAGTTAGACAGTTGTTCAGCATATACGAAATTATACTTTATATGCATGAATACCCTAAACCGAAACTGAAAAGTGCGAATTTAAATTGGTGTTGATTTTAACTAGAGATTTGAATATTACGTACTTCTCTGCAACGAAACCAACACTAGTATCAACGAGAATCTTGTCTTTTTGTTCTAAATTGATGTTGCTTTACAACTTCATATTTGACTATTTTTCCATGTCTGGTCTAATTTACAAGATAGGCACTCTAATTCCTGATTTTGCCACACTAGAATGTGTTGCAAGCGTTCTAATCGGATAGCTCGCAGTCACTTTACTATACGAAGACATCACTTTTATGGTTGTAGTTGTCAGCGTTCAAAAGTTAAGGAGTTGAGAAAGGATTTTTAGAGCAGCCTGTATATCTGATTGTTATAGATATATTATTGTTAGAATTTCAGCATCCGATGTTTCCAGTTGGTTTAGTCAACCATAAATTATATGCCCTTGTTATACTTGCGCAACTTCTTATGCTCTGTTTGAATGCATCCACTATGTCTTTGAATTTTCCTTCAGAGAAGCACTGTATCAAAAGCAGATCTCTATTGCATTTTCAGTGTTGAAATCTTAATAACGAAACAAGACCAACGAATTGCACGAATTATGATAAAAATATATTCAAAATTATATTCATCAAGCAAGTTATTTATTAAAGTTGACAAGCAGTTTATAAAAGCTAACTTATGTTATTAAATCATTAAACTGTTAAAGCTGCCCCTAAGAAAGTATGTTTCATTTATAAATTTCAAATACATAAATGAAAAAGTATTGAAAACACTTAAAAAAATATTGTCTCTGTGATTTCACATACGACGGTGGTTTAATTGGCAGTGAGCGTTTATGCTATTATACATTTGTAGTTAGACCTTTGTAAGCAGCGTCTTAAAGGAGCCAGCAGTTTGATATCAAATACAGATTCTGATTATCAAGAATTTTTTAATTGTAATTAAAATTAAATGCAATATGACGATATAACGGGTTCAAATTTCATTGAAAAATTCAGAGCGTTCCTTAATAACGAGGTTTTTCGATATTCACAGGTGTAAAAATGAATCTTACATAACCTACTGGTTTGATATTGAGATCCATTACTTTCAAGTCTAACCTATTATCATCAACGATAAAGGAGAAATTTTAGAGCACATTTGCGCTTTGTTAAGTTGCCAGTCTATTTGATTAGTGCAGTGTTTTTCAGTTTCTATTAAATGAATGCGACGGAATAGGAAACCAACCTAACGAAAAATGTGCTTGAGACCGTCAGTGAAATGAATTCACCTTAGCTATAACTCAGATGAAATACAGTTAGTGACAACGACTTCGGGCATGTCGAAATATTGTTACGAACATGGAAAGTCGTTTCCCAACAATGTTAGTCTGATGGTTGGGAAGCGAGTTTTACAAGGTTAAGCATGGAGTGACGGAAAGCGTCTGTTCCGGGATCCCTGACCTTGGCGACCATTTTGGCGACAAATAGATGATTCCGGAAAATGCAACCCTTTTCTCGATATTTTTATTAGGAAAGGGAATACACTTGAATGCACGAGAAAACTCCATGTGACGTCACGGCCAGTCGGAGAGAGTATATAAGGACGGCGCCTGGATCAGAGGAGCAGTGTTGATCCATTGGGAACGACTTGGAGTTCCTTCTGCAGTGCGAGATAGGAAGCTGGTGAGCTGAGCGCTATTGAAAGTGCAGTTACTGTCGTTACTAGTTATTTGTTGACTGTTTGTGTTGTTAAATCTCAAAGTGATGAACTGTTATTACCTGCGAATTTTTGTATGTTTACATTGCTAATCTGCGCAAGAACTATTGTTTCCTGTACCTGTGCTACGTGTTTTCCTGCACATTTGTGAATAAACCTTCATTCTCCATTATCCTGCGTGTTGGACTGTTTACACCATACACCCACAGAAAGACTTTTTATAACAATATTGTGATAACGGATGTTCAACCCTGCAGGAACATCGTTTGAGCGTCAAATATATAATCGATATGTAAACATCAATCAATACTGAATAGTTAGAATAATACTGAATAATAGAATAATATTGAAGCAACTATTAAGAAACAGAAATGAAAAAAAATCGTGAATAATAACTCGTTAAAATGTACAGTTCCTAATTATACGGCTGAAATACTTTTATAATCATCAAAGGTTAATTAATTTCTTGAAAGTTTCGACAACAAAGTACCATTTTAATCAAATGGCATTTAATTTGAGATTCATTCACCGAAAAATATGTATTCGTCATGAGTAATGTTTATAATTTTGTTTTTTAATCTTCTGTTAGGAAATGCCATTATGGATGGATGATTACGTTTTTATTGTTACTCCATAAATCGGAACGCTAAAAGTTAAATTCCTTCTTTTTCGTATTTTTATCAGATTCAGACTTTATTGCTAAATTCTCAAATCAATTTTTAACTGAGTATGGTTTTGGAGATAACTTTTCTGTCAGAGGGTGAAAAGCCATAAAGTGTGCTTATTTTGGTTAGCTTTCTGTTCTTTGGGTTAATGAAATATTCAATGCGCTATTAACATCGCCATAAAATAGAAAGACAACTTGTGGCACAGTTATTTTTAAATAAGAACTAAGATTAGAGGATGGTTTTGAAAATGCTAAGGCAGTAATAACCCTTGATCTTACACATAACTCACGAGGCTTGTAATTCTTTCATTGATTTAATAAATGAGATTGTTTAGATAATTTTTATAAGAATATAAAGGAACAAATACACGAAGTAAAGTAATAAAACAGAAAGAGGGGTAGAATATGCAAATTAATTTCATGCAATGCATTGATACAACGAGATCGAAAGATAACACAATAATCAAACAAAGTAGAGACAGGACAACGTTATAGTAAGACTTTTTCTAACATAAAGTAATACACTGATATAAAAACAAGCATTACGTATTGTACAGAAATGAGAAAAAATAATTAAAAAAAAATTAATGTACAAGCTTTTATTCGAAATGAACTTTAAATGAGAAAATGCGTTTATACATTATAATTTCGTCAAAATGAACTCAAAAGTAAAAAATAATTTTTCTGATTACAATAAAATGCACGGTTCGAATAAAAGCATGGGCGCCTTTACCTTCTAGGAATATTCCATTTGTTTAACAAAATATAAGGTGCTATATAAGGCGCCCAAGCTTTTATTTTAACCATGCATTTTATTGTAATCAGAAAAATTATTTTTTACTTTTGAGTTCATTTTGACGAAATCATAATGTGTAAACGTATTTTCTCATTTGAAGTGCATTTTGAATAAAAGCTTATACCATAACTTTTTATTTATTTATTTTATTTTCTACTTTTTAGTGACGGCTGACACGAATACACACGACGTGTTAGGCATAGTAAACCAAATTCAATTATTGAATTCTCCAATATAAAACACGTATTAAGATTATTATATACATATATACATTACATATATACATTACATTTTAAAAATGATTTAATGGCATTAACTTTCTGAAAGATAAATCCGTAATATATTACGTGATAACTTACAATTATTATCGACAATGTAATAGAAAAAAAGAGAATCGATCTACACAACTTTTTCTTTTTGCTTTGAGTGAGAAACGTTTGGCGCACACGAAGTAAAAAAAATCTGGTTGTTTGCGAATTCTAATAGAAAGTAAACCATGACGCGTAGAAACACGAGCTATTATGTCATTCATCGGTGCAGTGCCGGAAGTATAGCGTATTCTTTGTTAGCTTCGTGGTGTTGTTACAACCCTACGTACCGTGAGGTTACCACCTACAATCTTTATCGCCCAAATATAGTGCTAAAATTTTAATATTATTATGTTTAAAATAGGTATAGATCGCAATTTTTTTTTCATAATATTGCATTGTCACCGGAAACCCACCACTGTGCTAAATTTCAAAGCTGTAGCTCTATTGGAAGTGGCTAAGAAATCGATCTAAAGATTTGAGGACACGACAGTCAAGTTGAATAAAAGCTTATAAAAATATAACGGCCTCAAAGTGACTATCTTGTAAATTACAGGAAATAAATAACATACGTCATGATTATTCATTTTAAAATTGAAGGAAATATAACGTCACAGAAAATTTTTGAACTTAGATAGGTTACTCATCTTCAGTTGAAATCATATTTAGAATTACACTTACTATGCACCTTATTCATTACAGAAAAATCTTTTATAAACATTTGGAACTGAGGCAATATGTCTAAAAATAACTAATTTGATAGAAGGCTGAAATTTTGTCCTTCACCTTATTAATCTAGGATGGACATTTTTCTCATTGGAAGATTTCGTGCACGAGGATAGATTAAAATTTAAAATTATTTTATTTTTTAATATTTTTACGCAGCTTTGTAATTTAACGTATATAGGGCGAGCAAAGAGTCCGTAGGTAATCTTCAAAAGTAAGTCAAGCATATAAAGACGATTCACTTTTGCATAAGAAAATGTGGTAGCACATGCAGCATACAACCGCTAGAAGGGTCGCTGTAATAGTGCAGTAACGAAAAGAGCAGGGGACCAGATGTTACAGCACATCATTTTACGTGCGAATTATGTTTCGTTACAGAACTGGAACATAATTCTGGGATCATATTCTTCCAGAATATCCTTGTCTCGTTTTCTCGTCAAGCAGGTATGAGCAGAGCAACACAATGCTGGTGCGAAAGTTGATCCTGAAGTAGCTTCGTCAGCAATGATGCCTTGTTTATCATGGGTTTTCGGAATCCCATAGATACCAGCTATGCACATTCTATACACAGATCTTTGAAAATGCAACATCCTTCGTGGGGAGGAGAAAAAACCAGATCGGAAAATAAACCTGCATTACAACCTGTTTGCTTCATTGTCACAGCGACTCTAGCGGTAATACGTTGCGTTTGTGACTACATATTCCTATGTAAAAACGACTCTTCTGAGCATACCTGAATTACCCTAAGTTTGTCCAAGGACTTTTGACTCAACCTGTTTATTTAGGGTCAATATCTAAGGATTTAAAGCTGAACTCAAACTTATTCTTAAGTCCTATATGTATGCCCATCCAAAGAGAATTCAAACATCTAACACAAACGTATCTTTAGATACTTTAAAACTTTTCATTATCCTTTCTACTTGAAGCCTGCTCGTAGCTTTAAAACAGAAACTGGAATTCATAATGTTATATCGTCTAAGAATCGGTAGTGGTAAGCTCTTTGGTTACGTTCGAATACAGAAAACGATCCTTTTCTTGAAAATAAATAACAAATTTAAGAAACCTTTAGAATAACGGAGTGAATCAACGAGTTCTAGCAGTTACTTTCCCATTTGTTTTTGTAGTTCATTTTTATGAAACAGGAATAGCTGAAACACTTCACACACTAGCTCAGTTTTTTACATGTAGTAAATTGTATACATGAAATATAAATTTCAGGATGTCTATTAGCCACTATTATTAAACTGCATCAGCATAAAACTGTTAGGAGGGTGTATCTCTTTTCAAAACGGAATTTACTATTTGTCTGCTGAAGTGAAAGAAAGGTACATTTATTTTCCAAGAAATTGTTGTTTATGATAGGGAACATTTGTCGACCCACCACCCACTAATAGTCAACATTTCTTCATTCATATGGTTGCTTTTAGCGGAGAAAAGAACCAGATGGAACAAAATAAAAGCTGTAATTTGATAGGTTTCTTATCGAGATACATTTCCTTGATCAGTCAAATTGACAATCTCTACCCCTCTCTTTTTTTCTCTTTTGGACTCGTCGTGCGTCGTCTTCGATGATTCCCGGAAGTTGGCTAATTGCCCTCTTGTTGAAAGTTATTTGATGAGAAGAAAAAACTACTTCATCTGCTCTCTTATAAGGAACTATTTGATCCTATATCAGGTCTGTTAGCATTTCAAATCAATTTTGGGACAAATGATATTCGTCCAAATGAGAAACATCGTCAGTTTCATTTCCTTAATTATGCAGCTGTTTCTACGCAAGAAATTCTTCAAATAATTTTAAACTTTAATCTTTTTATTTCTTGTGTTTTTACATTAAACGAAGTAAATTTCGCTTCGTTCGGATATCTCCTTCTGGTTGAGAGGACCTGTATTCTTGTAATAGAAGATATTCCAGCTCTATACCTTATTCAACCTTTTGTTATATTATACACTGTTGTACACTGATACGTATATAATACATAAAAGATGAACGCGTATCATTATTTAGGTAAAAAAAGCTTTCCATGTTACACTTATGTCAAACCCATAAATAATAAACAAAGAAGGTTAAGTTTCTAATCAAGATTTCAATTTCATACATTTTTGATCAAAAACAAGAATCAAATCAGTTAAAATTATCAAAGCTTAAAATCTGTTTTGATTTTTCTCAAAGTAGGAAACAAACGAGGTAATCAAAACATTAATATTTTTTGATTATTACATCTTTCAAAGTGTTTCATTTTTTTCTTGATATGAACTTACAGAGCGATAGTAAAACATCTAGAATCTGGATCCACAACATATTTTTATAAGTCAAATTTATGATTCGTGAATAGTGGCTAATCCAGGGCGGGTGATATGGGGCTGCAGACCCGCCCCCCAGAGCTAAACCAGAATTCTTGATTTTATTTAAAATCACTACAACTGTTTGTTCTTAAACTCCCTTAAAAAATTGACAACAATTCTTCCTGGCTTGACAGACTCTAAAATTTTCCCACTTTTGTAGTCATTCTGTTCGTACTTGTACGTTGACGGGGTCAAAAAACATTTTTTGGCTAGTTATTTCATTGTGTTTTTTATTAAATTATCGAAAGCATTGTAGTATTCTTTATGATTCTTATTGTCAGGTGAGTAAAGTCTGTAAAGTTAAAGAGTTTTGGTTTACATAAGCCACGAGGCTTGACATTCGCCACTACGACGCAAAGTTTTTATGACCTCAGCCTCCCCCAGACCAAAATCCTGGATTCGCCACCATTCGTGTAGATGAATTCTGTTTTCAACAGGACTTGCTATTTATTACATACCAGCCACCTATGCCAACCAGCCGGTTCACCGAGAATATTGGTTGTGTTTAATTTCAATAAATCTCGTATACATAGTAGCTCTAGTTCCAATAATCTGCACTGTAGAGCGCCAACAGACAGGCGCAAACACAAATTCGCTTTTATTATTAGTAGAGATAGAAATAAAGGTACAGACAAGTCATAAAAATAAAAATAAAAAAAAAAAACGATTGCCAAAAAGTGAAATGTATTTTGAAAATTTTAACTTCCATTTTCTGTCAATCAGAGTAGAGTTACTCTCAAAATAAGAAAAAGGAAGGATTCAAGTAGGGATTTGAATTTTACAGACACTGAAAAAAATTGACAAGTTTAGCAGAAAGTTGATTTAGATATTCGCCTCTTTTTCTCAATCATATTTTTAGATGGAATTTTTGTAGATTGTATGTTTTGAAGTTTGAACGAAGTTTATAGCCAGTGGATTTAAACGCGTGGTCCATATTTGAATGAAAATAGACTTTGAACGTTCTCAATCGACGTCAAATACTTTTATACGTCAGAAACAGCTGTTTTTTTCGAATTCAGCGCCTTCTTTCATTTTTGAAGATGGGCTATTGCGTATACATACATTTTATATCCGAAGGTAGATGACTTTGAGTCGAAAGAAATATATTTAATGTTCTTTCCAACGAACCATCTCTGCAACATCTGTCGATTTATGGTCAAAAAGCAGTCTTCCTAGACAACTGAAAAATAATGATCACTTTTAGCAGCACCTTTTCTAATAGCGGAAAAATGGAATTTTTTCATTCTTAGAATATATAATTTCCGAGAAAAAGTTTACAAAAATTGCTAAAGCAAGCGATTGTTAAAATAAAGTTGCAACAAAGTGTTGAGATCCAGGTGGTAATGGAAGTAGTTTGAAAGAAAGAGAATTTGATGAGGAGAATATGATCATTAAACCACTTTTTTGTTTCTTTACAAGTCGTTTTAGTGTGAAGTGTCTACAAAATTGATTGTGTTGTTCATTAAGCGACTGCGGAAAATGTTGAAAACAATAAAATAATGCATATATCAGCTATTTTACTGCTTTCAAACCTATACTGAGTTATTTTCTTAAATAATTTTATAAATGATGTTTTTATGGTTATTTATAAAGAGAATAAAATGAATACAAAAATTAATATAAAAGAACATAGAAATGCTAAATATATAAAGTAGGACTATAGACAGAATTTTTGACTAAATATGGGAGTTTCATTAGCACGGAAACACATTTCAATTTTTAAGACGTCACAACATTTTAAGTCATTAACAAATGTCAAGTTTTTAATTGATAGAAAACAATAATATAAATGTTTAGTTTTAGTTAAATAAAATTATTTTCAAAATAGTAAGCAAAAACTATGTGTCTCGATCATGTTTTCTTCAAAGCAAATCGAAATTCGGCTTAGAAAAATCAACTTAGACTGACAAATATCTAAGATTAATTCATCTTTGAGATTGTTTTCAAATTTGAGAACGAATTCGGGTAGATTTCTAAATGAACAAAAGAAACATTAGTAATGAATTTTAATCAAATATTTTTTGCTTTTGTTATGTAAATCAAGTTTGTTTAATGGTGTATACATTCCATACATGATAAACACTGAGAGTTTAAGTCTTTTATTTCCCGAAAAAAAGGAAGAAAATTTTGTCAACCAAAGGATATTTTATTATTCTTGTTACTAGCAATGTATTTTTTCCGTTGAAAGTTCTGCTATTCAACCACAAATTTCTTAATTTAATATTTATTAAATCTAGCTGATAAAAATAAAATTATTCAACAGCTGTTGACAATACTTACATACTATTACGGCATTTTTTCTCTTCAGGAATTTCGTACGTTACAGAATATTTATCAATAATTCTTTCACTTTCATGCACTGTTGAATTTAATTGATCTGATTCAAAATTCACACCGTATATTAAAAATGTTACATATTTTTATTTTGGTCTATTTTCTTAATTTTAATAAAATTATAAATATGCAATTCACTATTTATAGGTTATATAGTTTCATTAAGCTCGGCGAATCGTAATCAAAAATTCAAGTAGGAGTTCTTATATTTCTTCAATTTCCGAGCTTTGTGTGTAAATAAATGTATATTGTTAGGTTCTCATCCAAATGTTCTCTGTAAATTAATGATATCGTGAATTTGAATTTAAAAATTTATAGTTTAAAATAAGATTAAGTTTCTACAGAAAAACGAGGTTTTTGATATTGAAAATAAAAAAAATTCGCTGGGTTTTTATCGAAATTTTTTCGTTCACTGTTTTGAAGGTTCTTTTGCTGTGCTCAAATATTTCAGTGTCATCTGAATAAGAACTGATATTTATAAAGGAATAAATTATTATTACATTTATTTAATTGACCATAGATGTTAGCTCATATATAATGCTGATTCATTGACCTTCATAAAGGTAATTATTTTTTCGGTTGCAGTTCAGAGCGAAAAATCAATAATTTTATATAAAACATCATACAGATTACGAGCATATTGTCTTTTAATTATCAAATTTCCAAAATCTGAGAATCCTTTTCTCATTACCTTTCATCAAAATGTCATTTTCTTAATTAGAATAAGAAGTTTTTTTTTTCAATAATCAAATATTGCATATCATCAATAATCCTGATTAACAGAATCTCATCTAGTTCAAATGATTTCGAATCATCTATCAAATTTTATATTTTCCATAAAAGAGTAAAGAAAATAACTTAACACTTTAAAATATAAATTTTTTCTTAAGCTTAATGATCATTCTGACTCAGGTCAAGTGCTTTGCGCTAATTTAATTTTGGAATTCATAGAACATCTTGAAAGAGGAAAAAAGGTGTGACTTCACACTGCAGCGTAAGATAGTCTGTTGTTAAATATTAGATGACATGTGCACAACTGAGTTTATCATGTGACAGCGACGCCACATGAATTGACTCCGTTAGATGAAATATTCAATGTTTCGAATATTGCATGACACATAACGAAATTTATCATATGACAGCGACGTCACATGAATTGACTCCGTTAGATGAAATATTCAATGTTTTGAATATTGTATGACACGCATAACGGAATTTATCATGTGACAGAGACGTCACATGAATTGACTTCGTTAGATGAAATATTCAATGTTTTGAATATTGCATGACGCTCATAACGGAATTTATCATATGACAGCCGTCAAATGAATTGACTCCGTTAGATGAAATATTTAATGTTTTAAATATTGCATGACATACATAACAAAATTTATCATGTGACAGCAACGTCACATGAATTGACTCCGTTAGATGAAATATTTAATGTTTTAAATATTGCGTGACATACATAATGGAATTTATCATGTAACAGCGACGTCACATGAACTGATTTCATTAGATGAAATATCCTATTTTGTGAATTTCATTTTTGCTTTGAAACATAAGAGAACCTATATAACAATTGATATGTTCAAGAGCTGTACACCAATTTTTGTCTTTCTAAATTAATTGCCATGAATGAATAAACCACTGTTTTCAAACTCAAAATCTGGTAAATGGATGAACTGGTTCATTCATCATTGTATGCGAAAGGGTTAATTTTGAGGAGAAAGAAACCGAATGCCTTATATTTAAAAGAATTAAGCGCCATCATAAAACTTAAGGTATGAATATTTTTTACTTGTATCCTTCCTAAAATCTAGATGTTAATCCTAAACAATAAACTTAATTACAGAAGTTATTTTCACTTTTCGCTGTCAAAGTTTCTACTGGAGTCAATTCATGTGACATCAAGCTCACATAACAGTCATAGGACGCGCCTGCCATTTAACATCTAACTGCACATTCTCTCATATAGAGCTGTGAGATTGAATCCTTTTTCCTCCTGCAAAATGGTCAATGCGTTTCAAAATTAATTTGGCGAGACGCACTACACTACATAACACACTCCGAACCAGCCTGATAATTTGGCTTACCTGAAACGGTCCGAAGGGGAGGGGAGCCGGACACACCGGACACTGAGGAGCACCCCAGTCCCGCCACCACCAAGCTCGAGTAGATTTATTAAAGTTTAAAAAAATGGTTACATACTGCACCATGAACATGGGTGGAAATTAAAACATCCAATATCTGAAGATCATTACATGGCTCAACCAGCCAGGCTGGGAGAAGATAGAATTACATCAATGGTCTTGAGGTGAAATTACACAATTTATAGGATCTGAACTTGATGTTACAGCAACTCAACCAGCCATGATTTTATTAGGCTGGGAGAAATAAAATTTCACCATTCATATCAAGGTGCAGTCACCATTACAATTATAATATTTAAAATACAAAAATGTAAAAAAGAAACTTCTTGCACAAAAAACACATACTTAAACCCAAACACACACAAAAACACACCACACGGTACAAAACCAAATAATAATAAAAAATCCCTCCAAACAATTAAAATTTCCCGAATCCCTAAAAATCAGATTAAAAATACTAATATATTAAAAACCTTTTCAGCAAGTACCAGGATAAGAAAAGCAGTAGAGGACTTTTCTCACTACAAGTGCCCGGAGAATAAAATTTATTATAATTTAACAATTACAGAACATTTCATCGGTCTCAGTCACGTGGCGAGATGCACTGCAAATCTTTCACATAAGCATGGATTAATTCCATCATTTTTATTTTCTCGTATACGAAGTATACAAGGAAAAAGTATTGTAATCGTCAAAAAATTCGAACTCGAGATTTTGACGAATATCCACGTTCTAGAACTCCCTGAGTCCGAAAAACACAATTTTGGAATTATGCCTGTCTTTCTGTAACACGATAACTCGAAAACTATTAGAGCTACAAGGATGAAATTTGGTATGCGATCCTTACACATAATTTGTAGATTTCTTTCAAAATTGTGGACAAAACCCATCTATGGAGAGTCTGTCTATCTGTCCGCGTTCATGTGAACAATATAACTCAAAAACTTCAAAAGCTAGATGAATAAAATTTGATACAGAGTTTTATCATCAGGAATGTATGTTCATATAAAATGTTGGTCCAAATCCGTCAAAGGGTTGACTGTCTGTCGGTCTGTGTAATCGTATACTTCTGAAGACGATATCTTCTAAAAGAAATGGCGTAGATAAATGAAAATTCCTATGTGGCCTTCTAACCTTAATTGTAGATTTGTGTCCAATTTTTGTGCCAATCGTTAAAAAAGGGCTTTCAAATTGCAAATTTGGTTTTCTTTATCTTACGCAGCCCTATTGCGTAATCTCGCAAATGAAATTTCGTATGTAGTCTTGAAACCCTAATTGTAGACTTGTTTCCAATTTTCCTTTAAATCGGTTAAAAAATAGGCGTTGAAATTGCATATTCGGTTTCTTCTCCATTCTACGGCGAAAAAAAAGGCGCGAACACTGGAACGTTTTTCCCACCTTAGGTAATATCGCACATTTTTTGGAGCGCGGTGTATCCCCCCCCCACTCGTGTTAGACGTATGCGAGGAAGTTTCAGGGAGGCCACTCCCGCTGGTTCAATCAACCTCTTAAATCGGTGAGTTCATCTACAGTTTCTTTATGCCCTGTCGTAATCAAGTCAGTAATTTAATAAGCAAATATAGAACCGCTGAGTTAAACTATTAAAAAAATTTACTGCTTCTCGGGCATCTCTTATTTCAATTAAATCCGATTAAAAAATGCTTTTAAAAATGAAAGGGTTGCTGTGGCCTCGTGGTAGAATCTCGGCATAGGGACGGAAGGATTGCGGGTTCGAAACCCGATTCCACAGAGGATCCGCTGTGTATGAGGCCCTGTGCACGCTATATTCTTTGAGGTTCAAACCTCCTTCCGCTGGTGTGGCAGCCTTGGGGAGGTGGGTCCAGGTCCAGGTGTCGTCTTCCTTATCTGACCACGGTTCAAAATTACTAGTTCTGTCTCAGTATACCCCGCGTATCTCCAAAACGAGACATTAGTCCAACTAAACCTAAATTTAAAACTCCTATTGGCACAAGATTTCCTACAATATTCGTAAGATATCTTGACCATGTTGTGCAGCATTCAGAACATCGTAAAATATCTTGTGGTAATAGGGACTGAACTGGCTTCACTTTTGAGAGACCCCAGATTGACATCTGATGAAGTTGGGGAATAAATCGACTCTCTAGCATGATAATGCTTTAGTCTTCATTCGTTTGGCTTGTTTGCATCAGCCATTGCATTGA
>BGPR01007594.1:44821-69959 GCA_013235015.1 Araneus ventricosus
AAATTTTACCAGCCATGATTAAGTAAATTGGAGATAAAGCAACTTATTTGAGCATACATCTCAAAAATTCATTTCCATCAATCTTGATAATAAACTGAAGAAAGTTTCACATTCTGAATTCATTATATTCCTACAAGACTCCACCACCATCAACATAATTTCAGATAAGGGGAAATTAAGTGACATGCTGATTCCAGAGTCGACAAGATCACTAATACTAGATAACAACTTAATTATGTTTGTAAAATTATTAATGAACTAGATTTTTCTAGACTTTATACAATTTTGTAAGGTGAAAGGTTGAAGCAAATTAATTAATGAGAAAACGAATAGTTTCTGTTAAATCTGGAGAAATTTTCTTCTTTTCTTAAAATTTTCTCCAAATTTTTCCAAGGTCAGCGCAGGGGAAAATTAATCACTTTTATTTAATTGCTCTGGCCAAATGTCTACTCAAGTGTCTCAATCAATTGTTTAGACATGTATTTCGCAAATAAAAAAAAACAGTGTGTATGTGTATACTATTCTGAATGATTTCTTATTGGCATTTGCAAACTAAAAATTAATTTATGATATTTGTATGTTTTAATAATTGTTAAAAGATATATTTCTTTACCTTAGGAACTTCTCACTTAATTGATAATAAGAGTTCATGATAAGATATCTTTCTCTTTTCTCCAATCCTAATAAAGTTTCAAGAAATCTGAAGACAGATTATTAAGATTTTTGTGTTTGAATTAAAGTAATTCAAAATACGTCTTTTTATTTATAAAGCAAAAGTAATCTCAAGAGATATACCGTAAAAATTGATTGAATTGTATTGAAATGAGATGAAAAGATAAAATTAAATCTTCATCTCACTCTTTTCTTCGATTTTTCTTTCTTTAGAATTCTTTTTATGCGCTTCCATTCAGAAACCAAAATAAAAAATTGATAAAGTGATCTTTTCTTAATTTCTTTCAATTCTGTTTTGAAAGATACGAAATGTAGGATTAAAAAATGCTTAGAAAGTAACAGATCTCTCGCTATGTATCCGAGAGAATGCAGGAAATTTTGGCCACATGTTATATGAACACATGTCCTATAATGCCATTGCTTTTCTAGCACACAGAAGGAAGGAAGCTATTAGGTTATGATAGACAAGAAAATATATTAGAAAAAGCTAGCAGTAGTATAGTGTGAAATAAAAAAACCATCATATTATATTTTTATGCAATAAAAATATAATATGATGTATATAATATGAACATTTTTTAAATTTATTTTATTTTTTTGTAATCAACAAAATATTTTAGTTGTAGAAATATAGAATTAGTATCAGAATTGCTGGAGAGTTTGAAAATATACTGACAAAATGAATGTTTCCTTTATTTTCTAGTCAATTTTTTCAGATTCGGTTTGAATTATCTATGTAATAGACTTTTTTCGTTATCTCTTGCTAGTTTTAGGTTATGGTAATATAAATATCTTACGATGTAAATTTGTGTTTTGTGTATTTTCATGTTGAAATGAATTTAAGCGTAAGAAACTCGGAGTTTTAAAAAGCTGAAGCTCACCCATAGAGTTGAAACGAATCAACTTAAAAAATTCGATAACGCAATGGAAAAACTGATCCGCTATATTTAGTTTTGTGAATAACGAAGGCTGTTTTATGGAAAGAAAATAATAATAGAAAGAAAAGTGGTACAAAAGATAAACGTGACACGCTATAACCAATAAATTTCTATCAAGAGTATCCAGAATTTGAAATGTTTACATGTCTCCAGATGCAATTGTGGATTATATAAAGTTTAATTTAATTAGATTAGCATTCCATCTTGAGGTGCTATACGAGGGTTATTTTGGGATGAATCTCGTAATCTCGAATTGCGGTCAGATGACGAGGTCACCTGACCTCTTGGTCTTGACTGGAAACAGAGTGATGTTGGTATTAGCTTTTGAGGTCGCGCATTTGTAGAGATGTGAGGTTTCCTTAATCAACCAATAAGAAGTCAGAACCACACGGACATATGATAGGCGGAAAGGGAACAGACAATTTGAGAAATCCTCTGTCTCTTTGATGGTTGGTTTAATTTGATTCGATTAACGCAACATTTTCGAAGCAACGCTAGGGCTATTTCGCTATGGATACTTCTCTCCAAATTTCTATAGAACACCTCCCTCATACCCCCGTGACTCTAACCGTTATTGCTATTGAACGGTTGAATGGGTATGAAAACGTCACCTTTATTAAGGATCGTAAAAAGAAAAAAAATTAAAGATCGGCTAGTGGAAGTGCCGAGGATACACAGATGAAAATAATACATTTCATGTATAATGAACATAAAAATACGCAGACAAACACTGTAAACAGAGAAGTGCATGGACTGTGAACGGTATTTACACTAAAAAAGAGCAATTTTTTAAAAAAAACAGAAGATAAATGACAATTTTAAAAATAAGGGAAAAAGTAAGAAGGAAGTTAATAATATTTATGATTATACTAAACCAGAATTGAAAAATATGAAAAAGAGAGAAAGACAAAAAAAGCAAAAAACAAAACAATAGTTGATCACATATTAAAATGCACACAAACAGCATGTATACATGCAAGTAAAAAGAACCCATGCGCATCTTAAAACTTTTGTTATTCAGTGATAAAAATAATATAATTATGATAAAAGCTGTACAGTTCTTAGTCGTGTATCTAAAATAAGGGTGCAACAAAAATGCAAATAAATGTTGAAATTGTTCACAGTCACAGTTCTAAATGTCTGAGTAAAATACGCACTAAGAAAAAGTTCTACATTGCTAAGGTTGTTGAAATTTAACAGAATATACGATTTTGATGAGAACAAGCTTTTGGGCTTTTGAGTGTATTGATGAGTCGCCATCATCTTTTAAAGAGAACAAAAGGGTTAAAAATTTTTTCAAAGAGGGATCCATTTTGGGTAAACCCGGAGTTTAGGGTGCATACTTGTTTCTCGACAATTTTCCTTGGCGCAATTTTATTTGCCGTCGCCAAACACTGTTTTGGATGCGCAGCGATCTTTTTATTGGTTTCATGCGCATGCGATGCCTATGGCATCTCAAAAGGAGAGATTGAGCATCTGAAGTGTGTACCGGGCAAATGTTTCAACTTAAAAAAAACATCAGAGGCTTCGCTTTCAGCAAAGCGGGAACCTCGTAGCTTCGCTTTTTCATTGAGAAATGAAACACACAGAAAAAACACTGCGGAACCGAAAGGAATTCAAAATGTTCAAAAATGATAAAAGTGTATTAACCCTTCAACCGGCTGAAACGTAGAAAGCCGCTGTCTGATGACTACTCTAAAACCGGCTCCGTCGCAGAAAGTCGTTCTTCGATTATTACTCTTAAACTGGCTCCGGCGCAGAAAGTTGCTCTCTGTTTATTACCCGAAAACCGACTCCGAAACATTTGCGTTCATCATTTAGCTACAGAGAGGCCATTTTCAAAGCATTCAGCTGAAATATTTTTGCCGTTCAAAGGGTTAATCGCGTGCTCTCTACCCTTGTGCGACATTTTGAAGCCATAATCAAGAAATTCAATAAACGAAAATCTTCAAAAACAGAAGCGAAGCGTACGGGTGTCGAAACAAATCCTTTGGGAAATGATAAAAACAGTAAAAATTCTAATCGAAGAATAACAAACTAAGTATTATTCAAATTCGATTAAATCGACCAATTAAATCGAAGAGAGCAGACAGGGGACCAATTGAAACGAGGTGGTTCTTCGGATGAATCGGATCTCGAACCCTCCGATCCCCAAGTCGAGTGTTCACTGGAGGCGATATGAAGAATGTTTTCAAGAAACAGGAAAGGAAAAAAAGTCCTGCCGAAATCATTAAAAAACTACATGAAATGAAAGCTCTTGAGTAGTTGAAAAGGGGTACTTAGAGGGGAATTTTATAATGAGGAAAGCGCATCTTAAGTATTGGAATAAAACTTTTAAGATATTGCGCACGTATTCTTTATAATTGTTAAATTACTATTTAGTCATTCTTAAGTAATTTATTATCCATGAAGAGAAGAAGGAGTCCAAAACATAAGCAACCCGATTTTCTAAACTTAGCCCTGGGCGTTTGCAGATATTTGTATGGGGATTGGTTTTAGTTTGGGCAGAGAGTGGACATTACAGACATTGTCTCGGCAAATCTGTATCGTCTGACTATTTTATCATTAACCCTAATGATAGCACGACCCTACACATAAAGGAAATTAATAATTTTGAAAGGAATTAAGTTATCATTAAGTAACTATGGAGATTATTCTCGAAAATAGAGTGACCTTGTTTTCTGTGGAATATAAGCTCGGATTCTATGTAGAGAACGGGGCTTTTTCTTTTATATTTTAAATTTTTTAACATGAACTTTTTATTTATTAGTAAATAAATTCAATAAAGGCAGTTTTTAAAAATGCATTTTTATTAATGTGCTAAAAATTGATTTTAAAAAAATTTAATTATATTGTATATTTTAGTCTTTAAATTAATTTAAACTTTGCCATTAATATAAATATTATAGAATCATGAAATCAATTTTAACTCAGATTTACTACCAGGTGGCGCCACTCGTATGGAACCAAAATTCAATTCAATTATTCGATTAATTGACAATTAAGTTCTGAAAATATTAAGATAGTGTATTGTCATCGAGAACGCGTAAGTGTACAAAATTTCAATTCTCCAGCACATCAATATGTGAGTATAAAATCGATTATATAATTTGATCTTTACAAACATGAAACAAATCAAGTTAAATGAAAGTGCTAAACAAAATGGTACAATTTGGAGACTTATTTTCAAATCGGAGCAAAGAATCATAGACCAGGAATATCACGGTATCACGTCTAAAACGGGACGTCTGGTCACATTACTAAAATTCCAAAGATATTCTCTTTTGGGAACAAACAGATATCCTCCGGCATTTGAGAAAAGCAAGATCAAAGAGTAGAACTTTATGCTTTCAGGCAAGCTATAGAATTTCTCCCAAAAGTATTTCAACACGTTTCAAAGTCTTCTTAAATTTTAAAGTTTTTACAACAAGAACAAAAGTTTCCATATGGTTTTATATAAATATAAAAAAACCCTATTTATTTCCACGTTTTAGTCTGTGTCAACTCTCAGAGGAAATTAAGGTAAATTTGCACGCTGCCTTTTCTCTATTGCCTTTAACTTCTGTTTGCAGACTATGTTTCGATATAAATAAATAAAAATAATTAATAAAGGGAATTATAAATGTGGAAGAGTAAAAAATAATAGCAGATAACGACAAGAAGTAAGAATCTGGCGAATGACTTCACCAGAGGCCAGACATCCATGCGGATTCAAAAATGGAATAGGTTTCCTGTAGAGGAAAAAGACTTTAAGGTCTGAAATTATTTAGTATCCTCTTATGGCCTGAACCTATTCCGGGATGTAATAGAAAAGAAAAACATTTATCAACAAAGAAGAAATTAACGAATATCTTTAATTTCGTCTTTAATGTCTTTAATTTCTTCTTTGTGGATAAATGTTTTTCCTTTCTATTACATCCCGGAATAGGTTCAGGCCATACGAGGATATTAAATAATTTCAGATCTTAAAGTCTTTTCTCTACAGAAAACCTATTCCATTTTTGAATCTGCATGGATGTCTGGCCTCAAATGAAATCATTCGCCAGATTCTTACTTCTTGTCGTTATCTGCTATTATTTTTTACTCTTTCACATTTATAATTCCCTTTATTAATTATTTTTATTCATTTTGTACTACGCAATTTTTTCCTGGATGATGCTGCACTTGCGCACACTAATTAAATTGCTTATTTTAATTTTTGCCTTTGTAGATATTCATTCTTTTTTTGTCTTTTTAGATATTCATTTCGATATAAATGCTATTAATCAACCTCGATTTCCCCATTGGTGGAGACTTTTGAATTTATTATTGTTAGTTTTCAGGATATAAATTCCTAAGTCCTCCGTTTTAGGATTTCCAAGTTTGCTAACTTTTGGTACAGTAGTTTTCTTTATACACGGGTTTAAAAGTGAAAGTTTGATTCTGAACACTCGGTATATTTATACAAGACTACAATGGAGTCAGTTTATGCTCACGCAATACACACCAAATTCACTGCCTCGATTTAGAAACAGTTTAATGTCACATGGAATACGCAGTTATGGTTGACATTCGACAGTGATGTCATGCCAATTGATTCGATTATTTCCTCTAAAAAAATTGTTTGTTAGGAGTAAAAATGTCACGTTTTGACGACATGAATTTTGTTGTCAATTACTATACAGCATTCGATATTTTATTGCTGAAATCAGGATTACATTGAAAATAACCCATTAAGGCCCAGTGTCCTCATTTGAGGAGATTTACATTATTTTTTCCATGGTTATACCGATTGCATTTCATTGCATTTCTTTGCTTTGTCTAACAAGTCAATATGTATTCCCAAGCTCTAACCTCGCATTATAGCCCCCATTACGGGTGGGACATGCAACGACCTTTCAGACAGATGTACGACCCTTCATCGGTAGGGACCCCACACCATTATTGCATCCCATCCGGAAGCGAGACTCTGCCTACTTAAACGGCAGATTCTCTTCCCTGTATCTGAGGTGCCCCTTTATAAGTGCCAATATATTTTTACTAAATAAAAAAATATTTTACTGAACTATTTACTATCAGAAACTATTATAACTAAACTATTTACTACATTTTACTATATATAAAAGTTTAAATGATTTTCTTCCGATTTTTCTGTGTCTCTTCTCCTCCCGCTGGTGTGGTGCGGGAGTTTGAGAGTGCCAGCTAAGGTGTTGTCCTCGTCATCTGACCGCGGTTTAGAATTACGAGGTCCGTCCCAAAATATCCCTCGTGTTGCTTCAAATCGGGGAGTTAATATAACCTAACCTAACCTCCTTTTATATAACCTAGATTAGTCGTGTTACTTGTCTATTATCCTTCCCAATTTTAAGCTACCGTTTCTACTTCGATACCTTTCCCGAAATAATAATAATAAAAAAAAATTCTCAGAATTTAATTTTACTTCACAGTTATATTAATCTTGGAGTTATAACACAATTTAAAAGAGCATTACTGAAATTTATACTTTCAATTAGTTTGGGCGTTAAAGAGATAATATCCATCACTAAGTTACAAAATACTTTCAGAATGCATATATTTTAGACACTTCTAGTTTCGTAAATAAGACAAGAAATCTGTAAAATAATATTAATGATTCACAACAAAATAACAAGATACTTCGAAAGAGTGATTTTAAGTGAATAATACGAACTAAAACACTCCTTTCAACTCTTTCTCACCCTAAAAACTTTTTGCGAAATCAGCAAGAATTGTTTGAAACTGTTTGCCGAAACCAACTCATTTGAACGAATAAATCACCGATATATCTTCATTTAAGCGTTAAGAGCTGAAGTGTTTATCTCACAGTGCTACAGTGCATGGCAAGTCAACACAAAACCAGCCTGAAAGGACATCCAACCACTTTGTAATTTCTGCAGAATGAGTTGGAGGAGTGATGGAAATCTAAAATATTGACAGAATTTAATGCTCTACAATTAGGGTTCCTTCTGGGCAAAATCACATTGGATGGTTTTGGGATTGAGTAAAATGAAATAATTTATATCGATTACCGAATTGGATATAAGCACATTATAGTTTCAACAAGACAAGAATCCCGTAGAAATAATATTAATGATTCACAACAAAAATAACAAGATAATTTGTGCGATTTTAAGTGAATAATACGAACTAAACACTTTCCAAATTCACAGCCACTCCTAAAAAACTTTCATGTAGTAGCAGCAAGATTGTTTGAACGTTTTGCTTAAAACCAACTCATTTGAATGAATGGAAATTTCATCAAGCTGCTAAGAGCTGAAGTGTCATCTCACAGTGCATACAGCACCGGCAAAGTCAACAAAACCCCAGCCTCTCATGACATCCACTTTGCAATTTCTGCGAATGAGTTAAAGGCAAGATGGATGTCTAAATATTGATGCCAGAATTTAAATGTCTACACCATTGCCCTGCAAATTACACATTGGATGGTTTTGGGATTATAAAATGTGAAATAATTTATATCGATTATCGATTTGGATTATAAGCAGTCTTAATGCTTTGAACTGTACTGTCAGCATTTTGGAATGAAAATGTCTTAAACTCATTAACGATCAGTCTTATTTAAGCCTACGTTAATCAGGAACCCTTCCCAACATTTTCTTGTATTTATCATTTCATCATTGTACTATCATGCCAGATTGAATTGTGATTCTTTTCCTACATTGAAAACTTTCATCCAAAGACATGAAAACCGAATGGTTGTTTGGTCTCATATGTTCCAGAAGCTCACAAAGTGCTTATTTAGAAACAAAATAAATAACCGATGATTTGCGTCACAACTTTTAGCTGCATGACAGCTATTGGGAACCAGTTTTATAATTCTGGGTCTGTGTGAAGAGTCTGGCATGTCTAGCTTTGTGTATCAAGTGCTTATTTAGAATCAAAATAAATAACCGATGATTTGCGTCACAACTTGTAGCTGCGTGAAAGCTATTAGGAACCAGTTTCATAATTCTGGGTATGTGTGAAGAGCTTGGCATACCCATCTCCTAACTGCCATACAGCACCAGCAGAAGATGTAAGAAAAGTTAAATACGCAAAGTGTCTGCTATGCAAAGGAGATCTATGATGGAACTTCAATTTCCCGAGTATCAATTTGAGATTGACAGCAGTTTTAAGAAATAAAATCTTGAGAAAACAAACTCAAAAAATAGTTTAAAGTGTATGAGGTCTTTCTTCTCTTCTTTGAAGAAAACCGGTATGGCAGCGATTCTCAACCTGTGGGGCGCCCCCTAGGGGGGCATGATAACACTAAATGGAGGGCGCGAGCATATCGAAAAGAAAATATTTTTTAAAAAATTGATTAATTTACTGAAAGGAAAGTAAAACAAAATGCAATATGACATAATAAAATACACATTTACACTGATATAATACACGTATAAATAGGATTTTATCAGTACTGCACAATGTAGTTAATAATTAACTTATCAATACTAAATTAAAACCAAGTTTAATAATTATTAGTGACTCCCTTAGTCCTGTCTCGTAGAGCAAACTGATTCGAAGGAAGGTTTAATACTGGAAATAGACACTCTGAGATCTTTTTCTATATTTAGCTGAGAAACCCCCAACCCCCCAAAAATACATTATTTTTGTATACATTGTTACTGTATGAGGGGGGGGGGCGATGAAAATTATGATTGAAAATTGGGTCGCAAGTACTGAAAGGTTAAGAAACACTGCGGTATGGTTTTTAATTTCGGTTTATGAGAGAGCACCCTAAAATCATATATAATAACTCATATAAATTAATAGCCAGAAAGAAAATCAAGCAGATCACTCTACTTATTTCATTAATGCAAACAATATCACGATGGAATTAGAAGTTCACAAATGTTTTTCGTAAACATTACCTCAATACAATTCAGTTTTCACATTGTAGTATGAATAAATTTGGATAAAAGTGATATTTTTTCTTACTTTCTCGTAGTTGAAGTATACAAAAAGAAAAGTACTGCGGTCTTCAAAAATTATGATCTGGAGATTTTAATGAATTTCCACGTTTTAGACCTTCCTGGTTCCGAAAAAAATCGTTTTTGAAATGATGTTTGTCTGTCTGCCCGTGTGTACGTCAACACGGTAATTCAAAAACGGAAAGAGATAGACGGATGAAATTTGTATGCTGTCATATCGCTAAATTTGTAGATATGAATAAATTTTGGACCAAACCCGTTAAAGGGAAGACTGTCTGCCCGTGTGTACGTCAACACGGCAACTCAAAAGCGGAAAGAGATAGACGGATGAAATTTGTACACTGTCATATCGCTAAATTTGTAGATATGAATCAATTTTGGACCAAACCTGGTAAAGGGAAGACTGTCTGCCTGTTTGTCTGTCCGTGTGTATGGGACTAAGATAACTCAAAAACTTTGGTACGTACGAAATTTGGTACGTAGTCTTTACACTAGAATTGCATATCTTTTTCAAATTTTGGACCGAATTGGCGATAGGGAAGAGGTGCAGTTCAAACATTATCGATTCTCTTCGCTTAACGACGAAGGTGAACACAAAACGTACCATATTTTGTAAGTATACTGGAATGTCACAGTTAGAACACTCCCGTTTAATTTAATTGAAACTTTCCTTAACTCACTTTTAGGCGCGCTGAACTCTCCGATATCTTGAGTTTATTTTACTTTCGTCCTTGAAATTATGGTTCCTCATCCTTTTAGCTATCTTCATAGACCTTCGAGAAGTGAGGATTAACAAAACTTTGACAAGAGTCACCCATCACCAAGGGCCGGAAACAACAATCTCGATCTTTCAGATCGACGCGCTAAAAGTTGTAAAATATTTTCATTATATTATTAGCTTTTATTTAAATATTTTAAATTGTATACTATTGCAGTTGTTTAATACAAAATAAATTTGAAGCGGTAAGCGAATTTTCTTCGGAAGTCGTGAATGATTGTCTAATCGACGTGAAAAATACCAGTACTTTTTCCTAATTTCACTATGGCTTCTACTAAGCTGTATCTTTGCAAGACATTTTAGGTAAAATTTAGAACGGTTGTAGAATTATAAATAAAATATACAACAATAAATATGTTTTAGGTTTTTAATTGTAAAGATGAAAGATTATAAGACGTCGTAGAATAAAAAGTAGAGTACGTGATTTCGGAAACCGCCGCGCCTAACGAAGGCTCAGATGACTAACGTAATTCACGCATGCGTTCCTGTTTAAGACTTTTTCCTGTTTTATTACAGCATGGCAAATATTTAAATAATAATAAAAAAGAATGAAATTTCATTTTATTATAAACAAGGGCAGGCTGTATTGAATGAAGCAGATATAAGATCTAGCGATGCTCTTGCGCGAGTATACACTGTCCATTCAATCCACAGACGAATATATCAAAGAAATTATGTTTGCCTTTATCTTTTTATGTGTATTGGTCCATTTCAAATCATTCAAAATTTCTTTCGATTTTCATTCTTTAACATTTTACGTGGTTTATAGGAATCATTCTTTTAAATCCTAAAATTGTGTTTTTTCAAAAATAATGGTTTATTTGGTAATGTAACTTCAATTTTAAATCATTTCGTTGGATGACTTTTATTCAAAATATCTAGTGCCGTCTATTAATTATTTGAAACAGGATCCGAAGATTTTATTGCGTCAACCTAACCGAATAATTACTCCATTTTATCCGGCAAACCAACCGGTTGTATCGAGAATCTAGAATTTTTTTTACTCAGTTTAAATTCTAATAGCATCGTTTGCAAAAACTTTATAATTTCATTATTAATTTTTTAAAAGCAACAATTAGAGAATAATTGTATATATATACAATTAGCGAATAACAATAAAATCAATATATATATATATATATATCAAAACAAACTTAGAAACACAAGACAAAAACTCAAAAACAATCAAGACACAATGGCAAAAAATAGATAAAAACCAAAATAAAATTGAAAAATATCATAGCGAGCCGCTCGTCAGGAAGAGAAGCTCGCTCATGATATTAATTTGTGCTTTTTTCTGCTAAAGACAAACGAAATCCGTTAAAAAATGCCGCCATCCCCTTAAAAAGCACAAGACAATTAAAATGGAAGAATTCTTGAATAAAAGATAATACATTTAAGATGATTTAAAAAGAACCGAAAGCATATATATATATATCGTTTTTAGACCTTTATTTCATGTCATTCTTGGCTTTTCTATTTTGTTGAAGTCATTATACCACGAGCAACGCCGTGCGCCTACTGCTAGATGTCCAACCACATAATATACCAATAATGGAATATATGTTGATAAATATGTATAATATATGATTATATTACAATGTATAATGTAATAATATTCCACTTATATTAATATTAAATTCACATAATTTAATGTACGTATCAATAATTAAATTGAATATTCATGATTGAATCATTAAATTGAATATTCTCATGGATCGGCCAAATACTAGCGAAAAATCATCCAAAAAACAACACAAAACATAAACTAAAAAATTTTTAGATTAAATTTTAAAATTCGGGCTTCAAGGTGCATTCAGTCACCATCACGACTACCTGTATGACAAATTTCATGGCTGTAAATGTGATAGATTCGTCTGAACATCGCACGTACACACAAACATTGCCTTTTATATTGGGAATATTAACTCAGCTTTCAACAATGAAAGAGAAACACGCAATTAAATATTTGTTTAAACAATGGAAACGGTTTGCAGTCCGTTGGAACAATGAAAAAAATGTTGTAAATAATACCAAAAAATATTTTTAAAAAATTATTAAAATTAGAGAAAATATTGTATCGCAACTTTTTCGTTTAAATTAAACTTTTAGACGTTTAAAATAAACTTCATTAGAGTGGAAATTGCCTTTTATTTCTTATGGTGTATCAATTCTCTTGATACGATTATTAGAAAAAAATGCAATGGAGAAATGAGTACGAAAAACCACCCAAAATACCACAAAATATTAAATAAGATGTTTTCGAGATCAAATTTTAAAATTCTGTCTACGAGGTGCATTGAATCACTATCAGGGCTACCTCCTATGTGGCAATTTTCAGGGCTGTTAGTGCAATATTATATATATATATATATATAAATCTAAATATAACTTGTTATATATGATCTTACATAAACAAAGTAAACAAGACATATCATGAAGCAAATCCTATAATAAAAATTCATAATCTAAACAATACAACCAAATCTAAAACAAAATCTAAAGAATTGAATATACTATAGATATCATGAACAAAAATTAAATTTAAACATTTATGTCAACATGTAAAAAACTCTGTTATTAAAAGTATTGAAAAAGGACAATCCATATATGGAGTTTTCAACAATTAATATAGCAGCTTGGATGTGGACAAGCTTAAGCCAGGTTAAATTAATTTTGCTGTACAAACCATCCCTGTTACTATAGTTGTTGAAAAAACAGACAGGGTAATTTACCCTAAAATGAAAGAATTTAGGAAGAAAAATCATACACTAACCCTAACTAGAAAACATAACTATATGGAAAGGACTAAAAATCAAGATAAAAATATGTAAAACAACAATATATTGCGCTAAAAACAATAAATACAACTTTCAATAAAATACCCATACTTATTCATTAAGCTTTAAATAATCAGTATCTCTAACTATCCTTACCAGAAACCAGCATTTTAATAAATACCGCCACTTATCCTGACATCACATATTGCCACAACAAGATTTCCAACTATGAAACTACAAAATTGACCAAATGAAATAATTAATTATGAAATTAAAGAATTAGTAAGAAATTTAATTAAAAATCTCAAAACCAGTTAATAAATGTAATACACTTAGTTATCTAGAAAATATTTGAAAATTGGAATAGCTGTCTATTATAAGGAATATTTCAAATTAAAAATCGTGGCGCCATCTATGTAATAAATTTGAAACCAGTAAAACAAGAACCAAATTAGAAAAAAATTACACATTACATGTAAAATATGAATAAACACAAACCTACCAGCAAAGAAATAAAATATTCCATGAAATACAAATAAGAATGCATTATTCTAAATGACCTAAATATTTCTTATCTATATAAACTCTTAAAAAACTATTAGGTATTCCATAAACCATTGCATAGCAATAAAAAAATTTTATGTTCTTAATTCTATTATCATTGTCTGTTACTAAATTATTATTTCTAATTATATAATTTTTCACTAAATTCTTGAAGACAAAAATGCTAAGATTACTATCCCAATAAAGAAATTTATTAATTTGAAAATTAAATGCATTTCTTTTATCAAAGATATCTGTTACTATTTTATTATCTATAATTTTTATATCTAGATCTAGAAATTCTGCAGCTAATTCATTGACATTAGTTTTTATAAGTTTTAAATAATCAGGATAGAAATTAATATGTGGCTTAAGGTCTATTTATTTATTGAATAATATCAAATCATCTATATAACGGAAAAATATACTGTGGCTATAATTAGTAAAGTCTTTCTCATAGTAATGTAGGTAAATATTTGCTAAACTATTACTAGCTGGACCTCCTTGAGGTAATCCTTTAATTTGATGGAAAATCCTATTATCAAAAAAGATATAGTTTTCCTTTAGAACAAGATTAAGATTTTTAAAATTATTAATGCGAATATCTTTTTTAAAATCTTTATGTAAATTTACTAAGGTATTAATCAAATCTTCAATCTCTATACTATTAAATAAATCTTGGAAGTCATAGGTATATACACTAGATATTTCTACATCTTTAATCACATTTAATATTTCTACACTATTATTTATTATAATTGTATCTTTTTGCTTATTTAAATTCTCTATCAATGTTTGTATGTATTTTTGCAAGAGTTTGCCAGATTTTGTGATATAAGTATTGCAGCCATTAGTAACGCTTCTAAATTTAAGAGGACTCTTGTGAAATTTTGGAGTAAGAAAGATGTGAGGATAATCTTTTTAATATAATTAATTCCCAGTTTATTATGGAAGGCATGAATTCTATTAGAAATTTCTCTGTCACCTAATTTTGTCTCTTTATATATATCGCTGTTAATAATATGATCATTAAGTATTTTTTTTGTAAAAATATTTAAATATTATAGCAAAATTACTGGGCACTTTGTCTGTATATACTATTACCAATTCTGTTTGCAACTCTTTAATTTGTTTTTTAATATCAGGATATCTAATATAATCATTAGATTTAAAATTATAGTTTAAAACATCTAATAAAGTTTGTTGTCTAAATTCATTAAATGCCTCTAATGTCAGACTATATTTAATTGCCATATTTAAACTAAATTTCTCAATATCTTTTTTAATTTGCTTTTTAATGATTTCATTACTATTAGCTATAGCCATACGATGTTTTGTACCTTTACTCATCCCCCCGATAGAAGTGGGCACCACTACGTGTGGATGAGTTGCTCAGGTTTGTATATGAAGGAAATCGCCAGCCTCGGGGCACATGAATTGGGGGGGCGGCAGCCCTCCTCCAGTGATAGTACGTACCTCCTACGGGAGGGGTTGGGCCGTGAGGCTGTGTTGGCCATTAGAACCCGACCTCAGTACTCGTCGCTATCGCACGACTGTCATTCAGTGTTCACCCGTGTGCTTTGGCGGGTCGGGGGCTGTATTTACGGTACCTTTACTCATTAACTCTCTAAGTTGTTCATTTCTAACAATATTCAAATCTCCAGTAATTACATGTCCATGATCTTCATTCAAGAAATCATTATTTTTTTTATACAGTTGCAATCATCAGTCTTATTACTTTCTTTAATATTATTATAGTTAAATATCATTCTGCCTAATTGTTTGTTATATTTAAATGCACGTTTAATTTTAATATTTTTAATAGGGAAGCAATTAATATGTTTATCTAATATAACAGAAAAATTACATCTGTCATACTTTTTGTTCATAAAAAGGAAAGTACAGTATTCAATAAGATATCTCTAATCAAGTCCCATCCATGTGAGTATGTGTTATTATCCAAAATTAATTCTCTACATGCTTTTATTTCCTTTTTATTTAATCCAAACATATATCGTTTAATCTTTTTCATGTTAAAATCTTTGTAAAAATTCTTACTTAGTTCCATTAAATCTTCCTTAATAATATTAAGTTCTCTATTATCTCTCTTGTGTCTAGCAATACTAGATTTACAATGTCTTTTTTCTATATTTGAAGCTTCTACTTTATAAAAGTAATGAGATTCATTACCTTTAAAAATCTGCAAAATGTTTTTACCAAAATACAATACATTTAGTGCATATGGATAAATAGTATTGTAGTAGTCAAAAAAAAAAAATTCCCACCATAATCTATTTTTATGAAAGGAACTATCTTAATGATACTAATATCAACATTATCAAAACCATGTGCATGAAAATGTCCAATTTCTATTTTATTGTGAATATTTTTGTTGTTTTCAAATTTTTTTAGTGTCTGAACGGTGTTGATTAATTCTTAAGTTAATTGTATTAGATGTTTGTCCTATATATTTGAAATTACAAATTTTACAATTCAACATATATATACAATTGTAAGTTTTACAAAAAAGAAATTCAGAACAATTATCTAATTGAGCTTCATTAATCATTAGACAAGTTTTGCATCTTTTATTATTACAACTTTTGAATTTTATATATACTTTTATACAACTTTTGAATATATATATATATATCAATGACATGAAAATCAATAAATGTTGAAATAAAATGGAAACACTGTAGTTAATCGGTAAAAGCGTACAGATGCTCATCAGGGTAAGTAAAATCTATACGAACCGCTAAAAAATTAGTGAAATCATAATGTTTTCTGCGAACAGTGCTGGCATAAAGCTAAAAACACTGCCCTTTACCCCGAACATTATGATAAACCAAGAATTCGAATGAAATACCAAATATTAGAAATAATTTTATGAACCTAAAACTGAGAGATGCAGCCAACGGGAGACGTGACAAAGGAATGAACCTAACGTGTCATGTAGGGTCCGGATGTTTATGAAATATCAAGTTACTTTCTTTTGCCCCAAACTTCTAAGGTTGGGGGAGTTTCGATGAAGATTAAGAAATCGGCGGAAACAAAGATGAAAGCGATCTACATTGAGAAAACGATGTAGATTAAAGATATGATGATAAAAAGGAAAACAGTGTATTTAAAAATTAAGATATGATGATAAAAAAGGAAAGGAGTGTATTTAAAAATTAAGGTGTATTTTAAAATTAAGGTATGATGATAAAAAAGGAAAAGAGTGTAATTAAAAATTAAGGTGGAAACGGTAAGTGTTAAATAATATTTGAATTTGAAATCCATTAATAAACGACTGAAAGATGCGTTTTCGAGGTAATCACATTAGACCTGTCTGGCTTGAGAGACCCTACCAGAGTATTAGAACTGCGCCAGCATAGCTCTAATATGCAATCCTTTACTTACATCTTAAAGCCATTAATTAAAGGTTCGTAGAAGGAGGTGGAATTTCATTACTATTAAGGTTATTTATAAGGTGCTGAATTTGTTTCTTGATTGAATTTTTATCGCTGCATGTTTTGTTAATTCTTATGAGTTGATGAATGACAGTGTTTTTGTAGATTTTAGAAGATATATTTGAGTTCCAAAAAATATATCTATTGACATTGAATTTAAACTCGTTTCTTTTGTCATAAATATCTATTTTTAAAGTATTTTGACAAACAATAATTAAGTCCAGAAAAATAACTGGTTCTTGAAAGCTATTGGTTTGTATTAATTTAAGTTCATTTGGATACAGATTATTATTAGTTGTATTGAAATCTTTATCGTTAAAAATAATGAGGTCATCAATGAATCTAAGGACTGAATTCGAATTAATAGTGATATTCCGTTCAAAAAAGTGTAGAAATAAATTGGCAAGAAGAGATGAATAACTGGTCCCTTGTGGGATGCCTTTAATTTGCTGAAAGATATTTTCCCCGTTGAAAATAAAGTTATTGTAAATACAGTAATTTGTAAGATCTTTCCAGAATGTTATTGGGATGTTAAGTAAGTTTTTTAGGTCGTAGAAATAATTCATTAGGACTTCTTGTAATTTATCTAAAGGGATGCTTGTGAAGAGGTCTTGAAAATCATAGGTTTCTATTGTATCTATTTTATTATTTTTAAGGATTTCGATAACTTTATTATTGTTTTTAATTATCCAGGTAAAATTTTTCTCTTCAATAAACTTGAGGATTATATTGAGATATTTCGAGAAGATTATTCCAGGTTTATACATATAAGTGTTCGTACCACAAGTAATGTATCTAAATTTAATAGGCTGTTTATGGAACTTAGGATAGATGACAATATACGGAAGGTTGTTATTTATATTGTGGCATCCAATTATTTTTGTTTAAGGCTGAGATTTTTTTCTTAATAGTAATGATATTAGATTTACACTGTTTATAGGTTTCTGAAGATTTTAGTTCCGTATCTAATAGTTCAAGATAAAATTTCTTGCATATTAATGCGTAGTTGCCGGCTGCCTTGTCAATAGGGGCTATAATGAAATGTTGTTGCAGAGTTTCGATGCTTTCCTTTATACTTCGGAATTCGTAGGTTTCATTTCTTGAATTGATTTGTCTGTAATTGCTTTTCATGAAGTGTTTAAAGTTGAAATACATATTCCATTTCCATTCGGTAAAAAACTGCACAGGTGTGTCAAATTTATGAGCAACATTTAGGCAAAAATGATCAAGGTCATTGAAAAAACTTTTTAGAATGTGTTTTAACGAAATTTTGCAAATAGGACGAAATTTGGTACCTTTATTCATTATCGACCTTAATTCTTCGTTTTCTATAATATTAAGATTGCCAGTAAGGATGTGTTTATGAAAAGGATCCACATAATTTTTATATTTTTCTTCATTGCAATGACATGGAACATTGATTCTATTCGTTTCTATATTTTTACAAAAAGAATTATAATTAAAGACCCTCCTTCCAAATGTTGTGTCATATTTAAGGCATTTGTTTATTTCTATATTTTTTTTGGGAATAAGAATTTTCTTTAAGTGCAGAGTTTAATTTAAATTTATCGAATATTGGATTTTTGAAGTTAATTGTCATATATAAAATGATTTGATCAGACTTTTTCTTATGAAGCTTTGCAATCTTTGCTTTAAAAAGATCATTGAGGGGAAGAAGAAAGTGTTGATTATCAGTTCTGTAAGTATGTAGAATATTTTCAAAAATATGGCATAGTTTATTTTTAATAGAGAAGATGAAATTTTTTAAGGGGTTTGTAGTTAAAACTTTTATTGAAATCGTTTTCAATTGTTTTTAGTTCTTGATAGAGCGAATAATTCAGTTCTTCTATTGATAATCTATTATAATTTTTCTTATTTTTACCGCTACCTCTGCAACCTCTTTTGTTTATGTTATGGCTAGTACCGAAAAGTTGTGATGCATAACAGTTGTTAAGATTGATCATTTTATTTTGAAATATGTCATTACGTCCAAATGGAACAATAGTTTTCAGTTTTAGCATGTAGAAGTTTTCCATTTCTAATCTTGTTTTTTCATCTGATATAATATCTAGCACATATAGGCAGACTTTGCTGAAATCGTGCTTCTGGAAGTGATTGAATTCTATGTTGAATTAAAATTAAAATCAAATTATCTTATCAATAATCACACAAATGAAATACAAAAGATAGTTTGATTAACGACTTTTGCACTATGAAAAGGACAACCTAGAAATGGAATTCCAACAATTAAATGCTTATCAGACTTGGGAACTGATATGTTGCATTAATCCAGATTTGTGGCGCCAACCTTCTGCGAAAGCCAATTGTTGGAAAAACGAAAAAATACGGGAATAAATCCCAAAAATCTTTCAAGATTAGAAACGAGAAAGTAAATAACTTATAACATACCAATTCAATAGTTATAACTATATATATATATATATATATATATATATATATATATATGAAATGTTTTCGTTGTTGTAGTCGTTAAATAAAAACAGGCCGAGTTATTAACTAATTTCTTTTTATTATCGGAGAGTGACGGAATGTACGTACATCTTAGTATAAGGTTTCAAGCCAAAAGAGAACAGAAGAACCCTGCATTTTCTCAGGCAGGGATTTAAAAGACAGACATGTGATCAAAGTGAAGGGAATATTTAATATTTTTAGTATATTGCGTAAGTGTTTTAGGGAAAATGCACGGTGGCAATAAGTCGCTGATTTCGTGATTTGTGTGCGCGTGGAAACGATTAAAATATTCTTTTAGTAATAAATATGCCAAAACGAGATATTTATTATACCTCCAGCGCGGGAAATAGAACGAAACTGGAGTTTAAGAAAAGTGATTTTGGAATACATTAAGACTTTAAATTATATAATATTAGAATTTGAAATAAAATTAAGTTAGATTATCTATTCTTTCGCTGTCGAATTTTACAATTTAATTTTTCTGAGCCTTCGCTTCTTTTTAATTAAACTGATTCTGAGCAGGTGTTGTTTATGAACCTGATCTGAAGTTAAGAGCTTAAGATAAGCAATTTCGAGATTAATCTTATCTAAATGCTATTGAATTAAGGCAAATTGCGATGAAGAATAGCATAAGAAAAATACATTGAAGATAGTTGCGTAAATTGCAGAGAATTCAACTGTTCTGTACATTGCTTCCAAACAGTAGGAAGGATTCGATCATTCTAAACTCTCTTTTGATCAAGATGAAATCCCTCAACGTTCATTGGATATCGAGTTCATCGGTCAGCATTGCGTTCACATTCTTAGCTATAACTAAAATAAGTAATCCAAACATCAAAGTCAAAATTATATCCTGTGTTAAAGCAAAGAAATTGGCCTCGAAACAGAAGCTTTCCTATGAATAAATAACAAAACTCTTGACATCTACTACTGCCACTCAGACTAATGAAAATGCTATAGTCCACATTCCTCCAATACTTTCATCCCAAACTTCTCCTCTGTAATCATATTCCAAACAACATGGTTTATCTATTATGTCTTTCTCTTCTGTATATTTTTTTTATCTACTTTAAATATGCGTAGTTCCTGCAGTTATGTAGAACTTCATTATTTTCATTCATATTCCTTCCGCAAAAATATTTATACCTTCTAGACTGTATTAAAATGATTAGTTCGATTATACTGTGACTAAAGCTACTTGTGCGCTTTCTGATTTTGTTACAACAAATTTCATTCAAATTTTATGCCTTAAAGGCCTCTTTTCAATTTTTTTGGTTCGCATTATGAAACACTACCGTATGTTTAAATTAGCATTAAGAATTAAATTGGAAATGAGTTCGTTCTTAGAACACTTAAACCTTTATCACTACAATAAAACCACGAGACTCTAAATTAAGAAAAACCGAAAACTATTTTAATAGTTACGAATCGAGTAACATTTCATCGCTTAACAAGCAACACCACCTATCTCAATTTTTTGAAATTTCAAGGAGGAAGAAGAATCCGAATTTTTCGCTACCAGTAACGAATATTTCTGTATTTTTCTTCACATCTGGTGGGAAAATGTGATCTCATGTTCATACCAAATGTTCAAAAAATTCAGAAATATTCGTTATTGGTTGCGAAAAATTAAGATTTTTCTTCCTCTTTGAAATTTCAAAAAATTGAGAAAATTGGTGCTGCATGTTAAGAGGCGATTTCATAATGTTGGCTGAAACAGCCCTAGTGGTAAGGTTAGGGCTTTGGGGCCGGAGGGTTCCAAGTTCGAAACTCGGTTCAACCGAAGATGCGTCGTATATTGGGCCGGGCCTATTGCACGCTAAACCAAACGTAGGGGGCCAAACGTCCTCCGTCTGGCGTGGTTCGGAAGTTTGGAGAGGGGGTGCCAGCTCAGGTGTCCTCTGACCGAGGTTCAAAATTACGAGGTCCGTGCTTCAGCAACGAGACGCTATATAACTAAACTAATTCTAATTTGCTACCAGGTGGAGCCCCTTGAAGAAAATCAAAGTTTAACTAAATGAGACGATAATTTAAGAAAATATTAAAATAGCAATACACTCGCCGATAATGCACTAGTGAATTTGAAAACTCTAGCACATCGAGAAGTGAGTGAAAAATTGATTACGGAATCCCATCTTTACAAACATAGAACAAGTCAACTTAAATAAAAGTATCTAATTAGTTTATAAGAAATATATTTTTCGTTTATTGAAATCGTGTTAAGATATCGAATTGCCTACCTTAACAAAAGTTTTGGGAAATTATTTTAGTTATATTAATTTTTAAATTTATTTTTAATACGTTTTGTACTAGACTCAATTTTTATTTATCGCATTCAGGTACACTTATGAAAAGTTAAAAATAACATACATATTTTTTCTAACGTGCGAAAAAATTGGCTGAAAATTGTTTCCAAAGTTAATTTTTTGAATTATTCAAACAATATATTAATTTTTGCTTATGAATTTTGAAAATTAAATAATACACGTATCGACAAATTGCATTTGCTATAAGCTATCAGTGATACATAAAATTCCCGTATGATATCTAAGTAATGCCATTGTCAGAGTATTCAATAAAAATTTTGTGATAATTACAAGATTGGTGAATTTCTGATCGTTCCCATAAGGATTTCCTTGAAATTAAAGATCCGAATAGAACTGTAATGCTTACGAAATTTTAATTTTCACAATAATTTTTAAATGAAATTTATAGATTATTCATCAATTAAATATTGAATTTATTTTTTACTTACTGTGAATACTACTCGCATGGAAAATTTCTATTTGCAAGACAGCGCCTTCTGTAACAAATTGTGTACGATGGACTTTTTCATCTATCTTTGTGATTTTCGTAACGCCTTTAAATGTATCCATGAATATGTACTAATGACTTTAAGCTTATTTTATATCTGTTCAGTGTCAAATATATTTGATAAAAATAGCTTTAAAAATCCTTTTAATAGTGTAGTAAGAAGTAGAAATTATTTTAAATTCAAATTATTTTCTACTGTTTTGTCTTTAGTTTTTAATTCATTATTATACATATTATCGAATCTAGAAATCAATTTTTTTCAAACTCACTACCAAGTGGTGCCTGCGGATTCGAAATATAATTAAATTAATCGATTAATTGATAGTTAAGCTCTGAAAGTATTAAAATCGTGTACTGTCATCCAGAACTCACAAGTATGAAAAAAATTCAAAATTATAGCGCATCATTTTGTGAAAAATCTGTTAAAAAATTCCATCTCTGCAAACATGAAACAAGTAAAATTAAATAAAATCCCTAAAGGAAACATCACCATGAAGCAGAAATACAGTGTTTGTTTGACTGTGATGTTCAAGTCACTGGCAGATTAAGTACCAATAGGTAGTTTTCCCCCTTCCTCCTTTCTTCGTAATGTTCCTTCTGCGTCTGGTCAGTAAAACCCTTTTTCTCGTTAATAAATGAAAAGCTTATAAGTTAAAGCTCAGATTAACTCAGCTGTCATTTGAACTTTCACGGTTTTTTTAAAAATTGCTAGTCTCCAGTACGAAGTACTCAACTTAACCTTCTTCTCTGGGAAGTCCTATCTATTAGACATGCAACTCAATTATGAGTGTGATAAGTCATTTATTTTCATTAATAACAAGTACCACCACAATTTGAAATCCGAGTGTTACAACAATTTTACATCCGACATTTGCATTTTTTAAAAATAATGTTACTTTTCATAAATATCAGTAAACATTAAAGAAGACACACACATCCACAACAGAAGCAAAAATATAATTTGCTTGACTGCAGTTTTCAAGCCACAGAGAGTGTTCAATATAAATAAGCCGTATTCCTTTCGTGAAATATTTTTGTGTATGATCATTAAAGCTTTCTTTCTACTAAGCAGAGTGAGAGCATATTACTCAAAGCTCAAATTAATTCCACAGCTCATTTATATTCCGTGATCTGTTTGAAATTGCTAGTTTCTAGAGCAAACTGCTGGGCATGGTGGTAAAATCCCTGCTTCAGTACCGGAGGGCCCTATGCTCGGAAACCGATTCCAACAGAGATCCGCTCTGTATATGGGGGTGGTGCACGCGAAAACTAACGTCGAGGGCTAAACGTCACTCCGCTGGTGTGGCGCGGAAGCTGGTAGCGAGGGGTGCCGGCTTATGTGTCGTACTCGTCATCTGATTACAGTTCAAAAGCGCGAGGTCGGTACCCAGAAAATAGCCCTTGCGTTACTTCAAAGCAGGACGTTACTATAAGAACCGATTGATGTTAAAAGGAGACTTCTGACATCTAGAAGAGAGCTGCTGTATTGATGTTAAAGGGGGACTTCTGATATCTAGCGTGCGTTTTCGCTATATTGATGTTAAAGGGGGACTTAAGGACATCTAGCACAGAGCTGGCTGCGCTATCACGATGTTAAAAGGTGACTCCTGACACTCCAGCAGAGCCGCTATATTGATGTTAAAGGGGACTCTGACATTCAAAGCAGAGAGCCGCTGCTATATTGATGTTGCAAGACTTCTGACATCTAGCAGAGAGCTGCCATATATTGATGCTAGCGTAGATCTTGACATCTAAAGAGAGCTGGCTGGTACATTGATGTCAAAAGGACCCCATCTAGCAGAGAGCTGCAGCATTGATGCAAAAGGGACTTCGGTCTAGCAGAGAGCCGGTTGGGTACTTTTGATGTTAAAAGCAGACCTCTGACATCAGCAGAGAGCTGCTATATTGATGCTGGGACTTCTGACATCTGAAGCAGAGAGCCGGCTGGCATTGATGTTAAAAGGTGACCCTGACATCCAGAGCCGCTATATTGATGTTAAAGGGGACTCTGAGACCTAGCTGAGAGCTGCTATACAGATGTTAAAGGACATCTGGACATCTAGTAGAGAGCTACATTGATGTTAAAGGGGACTTCTTTGACACCTAGAAGCAGAGCCGCCATATTGATGTTGGGGAGACTCTGTATTACTCTAGCAGAGCCGCTATATTGATTTAAAAGGACATCTGACATTTAGCAGAGAGCTGCTATAATAGTTGATGGCTAAAAGTGAAATCTGACATCTAGTAGAGACAAGTATTGATGTTAAAGGGGGATTTTCGACATCTAGAAGAGAGCTGCTATATTGATGTTAAAAAAGGGGACATCTGGACATGTATTGAAAGCTAAAGCATAGATGTTAAAAGGGACTTGACATCTAGCAGAGAGCTTCTATATTTATATATTGAAAGGCTCGAAGAAACTCTTCTAACATCACATGGGAACTTTGATGCTGTACCAAACAGGCTGTGAAATGGTAGAAGCCCCTGTTTACCCACCAAAGATCCATTCACCTTCATGAAATTAAACGAAAATAAAGATGTAACTTTCAAGAATACAGAAGTCCCCTTTTTTAGTATCAATCGATTTATAAGTAAAACTAAACAACAAGTTAGAGCAAAGTAAATATCGAACTTCCACAACAATTTAAGTCAGCAATTCATTTTTTTTAAGGAAACAACATTTTACAGATATTATGATGAGATATGCCATAAGATAACTGTTATGGAGCACACGTAACTGAAACGGAAGTAATGA
>BGPR01007595.1:0-60394 GCA_013235015.1 Araneus ventricosus
TATTAAATCTCTCATTTTGGCATATTTATTACTAAAAGAATATTAATCGCTTTCACGTGCCCACAGAAAATCATGACGGCGTCTCTTTGGCACCAGACTTTTTCCCTTAAACGCCACGTAACTTATTAAAAATACCCAATATTCCCTTCACTTTGATCACGTGTGAATATGTTATTCCCTTATCCGAGAGAATACAGGGATTTTGCTGTTCACTCTCTCGCTTGTAACCTAAACGGAGATGCACGTAAATTCACCACTCTCCTATTGATAATAAAATAAGAGGTAGTCATTTGCTCGGCCTGTTTATTTTCAAGAACTACAACCGCGGATTCGTTATATATATATGTATGTTCGCATTTTCTTTAGGTTCTTTTGCCATTTATTTAGTACTTTTGATTATTAGATTAAAATTGGATATAGTTTAGCTAAAATTGAAGCCTTTACAGGAGATTATTGATGTGGTTGTTATTTTCCTTGTGAACATAATGTTATGACATTTTTATCTAAATTAGTTTATATATATACTTTTGATATATATATATATATATTTGAGTTTTGAACTTCTAATTCATGTAAAAAACATAATCTTCTAACTTAAAACAAATATCAATTTAATAAATTTTTTGCAACAGACCTTAATTTTACCCATAATATAAATAATTAATGAATATTCAAATAATATATTAATACTAATAAATGAAAACAGAGAAATAGTCATTACATGTCTCAGAATATAAAAATATTGTATGTGAATATAAACCCAAATTACTTGACAAAGATTTGGAATTTCAACAATTAAAGTATATATATATATATATATATATATATATCAAAACAAACTTATAAACACAAGACAAAAACTCAAAAACAGTCAAGATAAAATGACAAAAATAGACAAAAACCAAAATAAAATTGAAAAGTATCATAGAGAGCCGCTCGTCAGGAAGAGAAGCTCGCTCATGATATTAATTTGTGCTTTTTTCTGCTAACGACAAACGAAATCCGTTAAAAATTGCCGTCATCCCCTCTAAAAGCACAAGACAAATAAAAATGGAAGATATATATATATATATATATTTACAAGGTGACCAAAAAAGTGGAACATATTATATTTATTTCCTTAAATATTTACCCTTAACATATATTTCCAATTACGAGGTTTCATCAAATAAATTAAGAATTTGTATGAAAATACATTGAATAATATTGATAGTAAAAAGTTTAAAAAATTGAATTTTTAAACGTTCCCCGTAGTGCAAAAATGTTAATTACTAAAATATTTTTGTTTCATTCTTCTATTCACATACAAAGTTTAACTCTTCTATCTGCAGAACCTACAAAGGTATAGGAAGATTAATTTATTGACTTAGACCACTTTTCCGTATCTATCACTGCTGTTTGCTGGATAATATACAGATTTTAATAAGTTATAAAAAGGGCGGGATCAGGAAATAATATGTTTGTTAAGTATCATAAAACATCTTAACTCTTGTAAACAATTATAAAACTACTTCATCTTATAAATCTTCTAAAATATCCACGATTATACGCCAGCAGTAACAGCTCATCTACTCAGAAACACGAAGTGCTAAAAAATATTACTATAATACAATTCAACATCAATTTTTCAAAAATAGCTTTACTTTCAAATAATCTAAACTTGTTGTTAGATTGCAAAAATTGCATCTACATCATTTTTCGGTTTTATCAGTATTTTTAATTATTTAATTCTTCGCCACCAAAGTTTCTTTCATCTCTTGTGGCATTTCTGGGAACTTTTGAAATTCAAACGGTAATTTTTAGCAGTTTTATTAAATATCTAAATTTTTCTTAATTATTTACTTAATTATTTAATTAATATTGACTTAAATATTAATTGTCTTAACTTTTGATGTCTTTTCCATTAATGTTTCAACTTTATTAATTTATAAATCAAAATTTTTCAACGGGACTATATACTCGCCATCTTGGTTCGCGGAGGAATTTTTGTGTTATTAGGCTTTGGCGTCTCACTGGAAGCGTTTTCCGTTATGTAATTTGAATTCCTTTGTGCTTCACTGAATGAGAAGTGGTGGTGGCACCTGCGGGCTCCTGGAGAACTTTGGGCCTTCAGGAAGCTTGTCCCTGCTTGTTTGAATTTCTTTTCCGTTGGAAATTTAAAAGAAAGAGTTCCATTCTCCAACAAGTTTTTGGTGATTTTATGTTTTTTTTCTGCGAGTTTGAAATCTCCAAGCTTTGAATGGTGTCATCCCAAGTTTTCTTGTTCTTTTGTTCATGTATGCAATGGAGGCTATTGTGACAGCTTTTGGTGCGAATTTTGCGCTATCCAAATCAGTAGCTTGACCAGACTGAATACTCAATCTACCAAGCCCTGCAATAAGTGATTGCAGTACACTAGAAATGATCAGGTTGTAATTATTGAACAGCCTGCCTTTCAAAATTTCTTTACGTTTAGAGTGGTTAGATGGAAGTTCTCAAGGAAGCGTGTTTGTGCACCAATAATGCTACTGAATCACAGAGTGCTGAATACATAATTTTGTGATAGTGCTATTTCTTCGAATTTTTTCATACATCGTGTGTTTTAATAAGTTCCCACAAGCAAACCAAGACTGCAGTGTGCATCGTCAACGTACCACAATTTTTTCTCTGCAGAATCAAAAAAATGTTTTTTGAATTTGTTGTTTTTACTTAGTTTTTACTTACTGCCATTGAATTGGTTTCGATGAATTAAATCGTAGATTTCTTTCACTTAGCGAAAGCCATCGATTCAGAGGATTACTTCTTTTTATCACATTCTGTATACCACTGAAACAACGTCGTTCTGGTTTGGTGCAGGATAAAGGAAAGTCGGTTCACTCAACGCATCGTCTTCCTTCCAAAATTATTAATAAAAATATCTTGCTTGTCAGCTTTGGTAGATTTTACTATATCATCTAACAAATTTTATTATAACCCTGTCAGCACGTCTAAGAGGCCGAGAACCGAAGGAAGAAAAAATCCAACGGCCTCGAACCTCCAGGGTCGAGCGTTCAGAATCTTAAAGCAAAATCTTTAGACAAAGGAAAACTTCCAGCCAGGAGACGTACACACCAGTTTTCACACAAAAGCTTCCGCCGTTCAAAATGGCGAGCATATAGTTCCGTCAAATAAAAGTAATTTATAATTTAATAAACAATGAAACATTAAAAGAAAGTACACAAAAAGTTAAAGCAATTAATTATTAAGTTGATTACTAAAAAAATAAATATGATATATTGAGATTCTTATGAAAACTGTAAAAAATTCTGTTGATAATTTAAAGTTGACAAAGATGCCACAAGATAAGAAAGAAACTTTGGTGGCGAAAACTTAAATTATTTAAAAGTACTGGTAAAACCGAAAAAAGATGTAGTTGCATTTTTGCAATTTAACACTAGGAAAACATTTGCATTTTGCGGTTTTTCTATGTTGAATACATTTGCATTTCTGCAATAAGCACCGCCATGTAAATTTATGAGTAGTCCCTTTAATCTTAAAAATTATTATATCTCTGGAAGAGGATTAGACATTGACACTTTTGTTCTATGGGGTTGCATAAACAATTAATTTTCTTAACCTGTTTTTTCAACTTCCAACGAAGCCAAAGTCTTTTCACACAAATTCCTACCTTATTTGATGAAACTCTGTAATTAGAAGTATATGTCTAGGTGCAATATTTAAGGAAATAAATACTCGTTTCTTCTTTTTCCGAGACACCCTGAATTCATATTGTTGCAAAGATGTAATGTCGCTTTCCTGCCTCGCTAGTCTTATAGTTGGGGAGGGAGTTTTACAAGGGTAAATGTGGAGAAACGGGCATCGGCCTTACCGGAACCCCTGACATTGGCGATGAACTTGACGACTTTTCTCGATATCTCTAATAGGAAAGGGAATACGTTTGAATATAAGAGAAAACTCCATGTGACGTCACGGTCTGTCCGAGGGAGTATATAAGGACTACGTTTGGATCAGAGGGAGTGGTGTTGACCCATTGGAACGACTTTAGAGTTTCGTCTGCAGTACGAGCTAGGAAACTGGTGAACTGAGAGCTATCGAAAGTGCTGTTCTTGTCGTTATTAGTTATTTTCTGACTGTTTTTGTTGCTTAATATCAAACTGTTGAACTGTTATTACCTGTGAATTGCTGTCTGCTCACATTGCTATTCTGTAAAAGAACTATTGTTTCCTGTATCTGTGCTACGTGTTTTCCTGCATATTTGTGAATAAACCTTTATTCTCCATTATCATGCGTGTTGGACTGTTTACTCCATACACTCACAGAAAGATTTTCGTAACAATATATAGGGGAACGACGATGAGTGTAAGTTGACGAATTGCGTTTTTCAAGAAAAATACCCTAGATGAATGCCCTGATTCTGCATCATCAGATACTTATAGCGACCAGCTACCCAAGTCACATCAAAAGATTAAATCTCGCTATTAGTGTGATTCACAGTACGCAGTAATGTGTTTTTGAGTTGCTCCAAAGCAGCGTTTGGTTGCTGCTTGGCAATGGTTAACGTTCACGTAGTAAATGTTTTTGATTTATATATGTGATATTCGTAAAGAACTAATCAAAATGTGTTCAATGATACATTATTTTAAATTTTTCTGATGACTTGATACTCTACAATGTTTTTTTAAATAAAAAGGTGAAGTCGGGAAAGATGACGAATTGGGTGGAAGATAAGTTGATGAAGCCCCTCCACGCAAATTTATGAGCTCGACGTGCTACCTGACTGCCACTTACCCTTCATGCACTTCACTGGCATTCCAATAAAAATGAGCATTTCATTAAAATAGGAAAAAGAGGAAAAAGAAGATAAACGAAAACTGTGATAGTTGAAGAAAGCTGAAGTTAATAAGCAACAAACCTGCTGAAAATGTCACAAAAAAGAAAATAGCTAAGTGACACCTCGATTTCTGATGATCTGAATCTGAAGACTCGACTAATTCATTTGAATTTCCTTACTTTGACGCTGGTGACAATCTGGATCGAAAAGACCTCGATAATGCAGAATGCATCATTTGCATTGAGCAAGAAAGAACGGAATTGGGATTGAATGATTTATGTGCCAACTCTGGTGCCATTCCGCATGTATTGGCTGGGACAAAATCCAAGCCCAGCAATGCGATTTTAATAATTGAGTTAATTTCTTAAGGTTTGAATTTAAAATTTCTTTTACATTTATTTTATGCTGTTACTTTAGTCGGATTATGTTTGTGTTCCTTTATGTGCAATTTGTTATGATTAAGATGTGATTTCAACAGTTTTAAGTAGTCTTTTTGATAGCATATGATGTTGAATTAAATTGTTATCTCAGTGTCGGGTAAGATGACGAAAATGACTTTTTTCTCTAAAATGATATTTTGGGGTCTTAAATTTAAAAATAAAACTTATCACTTAAAAAAATATGACTTTAAAGTAAAGTGTGGGAAAAAGATTTTGCCGAAGCAATAATCCTCCTGAAACGAATATTGAGGTTAGAAAACAAATCCCCAAAGCTTAATGTCGACATGTTACCAGACTTTCCCCTATATATAATAGACCAATTAGGAAAAAGGAAGGACTTTATTTTTAATGTTAATAAATAACTTTTTGGTCATCCGATATCTTAGTTAAAATCTACAGAAATACAATTCTTAGTCATTTATATCGAAAAAATTCTATTTGCTCCAATAAAAACTCCTCTATTAGCAAATTATAATTGTGAAAAATCTACTCATAAGTAATAGCGTCCCTAATTTTATTCGTTTTCATAAAGCATTTTGATTTTTCTGCGTTGCTGATGGCAACACTACAAAGTCGCTCATTAGCTGATGTTGATCACTGTAACTGGTCTGAGGTTGTTTCCTCCCATTCGCCAATGATTTGGACTACTGTCTGCGGTTTCTTTCCTGCAAGATCCATTGAGTATAATGATTTCATGTACTTTTTGTACCTTTTTAAACTTTTATATATTGTTATACCTTTTATACATTTTTATGCATATTTCTTCGTTTTAAATATGTCTATAATGACAACATTCTATCGACTTAAAATTTTGAATTTCAAAAGAAATGTTTTTCGTGATACACCCTACTGCACATTAAATATTAGTTACAGACCTCATAGTAATGATATTATTATTTCAACGATGTCCTACAAGATAGCTCCTGAACTCCAGATTTCTACACCGCATTTTATTTCAGACTTGACATGCGTTATTGGTATTCTAAAGGTTTGCCCTTTATTCTTAAAATATTTTGCATATCATATGATCATTGAAATTTCAAAACATCCTGATTGCTTTTAAACGGCTTTCTGAATAATTTATGCATGAGATGTGAAAAAATTGCATACCTTGTTCTTCAAAGCTTTAATTCTTTTATTGTGTCTCAAAATAACTCATAAGTAGAAATACATTTTAAAGCGAAACTGAAAGCGAGCAAAAAGAAATATTCTTTGTTTTTATATAAAAAAAATCAGATTTCCCAGAGATGAATATATTCCTCAAAACTTACTTAACAAATGTAACTGTGAAAGGAAACGAAGTTTTATACCTTTACACAAAATTCGATTCTTTTTTTCTGACAAAATTTGATACTTTTCAGAGTAGTGCTATTTTTCAATATATTTAATATACTTTTGCTTTTAGTACTCTTCAAACCATTAGGAGGATAAAACGCAAAAGAATAAAACTAAGCTTTTATAAGATTTCGAAATCCCTTAAGATTTCGAAATAGCAGGAAGCTTAGTTTAATCTTTTAAATGCTTCTATTCACGCACTCATTTATAATGCTATTGAACTGGGATCTTAGTAATCCTTTACATTGTGATTCTCTATTTAAAGCTGAAAGTATTTTTTGTCAATTATAATGCTTCTCCATAAACTAGTACATACTTATTGTTGTCCATGGAACAAAGCTTAGCAATAACAAAATTATTCCCGTTTACTAATGAAGTGGTGACTTCATATTTCATTTTTTAATTAGAGTACTAAATTTTTCTCAAAACTGTGATTGATTGGATTGCAAAATAAACTTTCTTATTTTATATCTGTTACAATTTTTTATTTTAAAAAATGTGATATTTTCTGCATCAGATAATCTTATGAGCGTCAAGAAAAATATATGAAGGACATAATATGCTTAAATTACTTAAAACTAGAAGTAGCGATGCAAGTTACTTAAATAATGGGCAATTCAGCATTTATGAAATTTTATCAATCGGAAAGTGCCCAACGAAATCACTTAAAAGGGCGATTCCTACATCAAATCAAGTTATTATTATATTCAATTTCCCGTAACAACGTATGAAAACCTGAGCCAGACCAAATTTATCGAAATCCTAATGAAAATCAAAGCAAAAGTGAATGAATCAATGAAGTAAAAAATAAGAAAGGCGCAGTTAGGGTGTGCGCCGTAGAAGTTTTGTGAGAACGTCGGGTTAAAATCATAAAAACAAGTGTTTCGTAACAATATGTAATTTAATTATCAATCTCTTTAATACAATGTTCACACAGAGTAGTATAATGACTGAAGAATAGATAAATCACAAGGTACCACAGACCCTTGCTACATGAAATAAACTTGACGTTTACGTTTTCATGAAACTTCTACGGCGCGAACTCGAACTGCATCTTTTTTATGTTTTATTTAGAGTAGCCTTTGATAGCGCCATTTGTTGAGAGTATATAGAACTACATTTCGCTTATGCGCTGTAAAACATTATTTACTACAAATGCTCATATTTCCCGTAATATTCAAATTTTTGAATTCAAATTTTAATACAATGTTTCTTTTCTGTATTGTAAGTATTCTGTAAGTTTCATACAATTCGAAAAAACATTCTGCATGTTATAATCAGAAAACATGCGTTGTTTGAAATTTTCAATTTAATACTGATCATTACTTATATTGTGATAAATATTTTTATTGTCTCACTTTGGGTCCTAGTAATACTCCTCAAGCACTTTAAAATGACACTAGAATCACCCTCCTAGCTAAGCGCGTTTCCACGCTACACTTATTTATACCCTTACATAAAGCTAATTCATAACAATCACGCGAATGCGCCTACACTGGTACGATAACGTCACAGGCAAAACAAATACTATGCGACGAACTTTAAAAGATATGATCTATCCGTTGTGGGGTGAACCGTTCTTTTCGCATTATTAATCTCGTAGTTATTAGCGATTCTAATCTGATGGTATTTTGTCACGCAAGAAAGTTTGACCGACTATCACTATAACAAGCAGAAAGACGTTTTCACGTCAAAAAGCAAACTTGTTTAGCATGCCAAGAGAATTAAAGCTACTTAAAACCGACTACTTGAGTATGGAAAGGAAGAATTTGCAACGAATTATTTGAGAATCAGTAATATTAAGCAGAAATAGTCTTTATATATCGAATGAAATGATGTTTAGAAATTTCCATTGACTTTACTAATAAATGAGTTAAACATCTGTCTCTCAGAGGCCTTAACTGAATTTAATATTTTCAACTATTTATGAATAGAAAATCATGTAAACATGTAGTAAACATTTCTGTTTTTAAGAAGAAAAATACCAAATTTATGCACATATTGAAACAAGATTGCGGTTTTTTGAAGAATCAAAAATCACAATCAACCTGTTACATATATCCTTATTTAATAAAAGTAATACTAATAATAGAAATGTAAAGGCGAAGCAAGTGTTAAAAAGAAATGTTTACAAAAAATAAATATCGATAAAATAATAAAAAATAAATATCGATAAAATAATAAAAAATAAATATCGATAAAATAATAAAAAATAAATTTAAAGATAGTTTTTAATTAAAACCTATGAAAATTTTAATACCTATTTAATTTTTGTGTTTGAATTAAATATTTGAACAAAATAAAACTAAATTTATTTATGTTCCAAACCAATTACTCAATTTAAGGGTCTGACTTTAGATCTTCTTTTGATTTTAAGATAACTAAAATTTTATAAGGGAAAAAAGGGATAAATTATTATTACTTTTTAATTTTAAATATTTTGCAATTTGCAGCTTCTTAACATGATACATAAATCCTTAGGAATAATATAAAAAGAAACCTGATTGGATCGTTTTAGAGAATAATAATCAGCTTTCATTTTTTTCCAAGATGAAAAATCGTTCACTTTTTTTTTTTAAAAAAAGTAATTCGTTTATCTCTGTTGTTATTGTAAACAGAATTTTGAACTTACAAGCGTCTTATGGAGGGGGAAAATTAGAAAACTAAAAAAAAGCGTTGTAGGATGTTTTGTGCACTTACAATTAAAGTATTATGAGAATATTTTTTATCATTGTTGAAAGAACGAAAATTTGAAGCCGTCCATTTGCTCGCTATTTTTATGTGCGTAATACCCATTACAGTTTTTATTCTTCAGATTTATCTTTGTATTTAATGTAGTATTTAGTTACCTCATAACTTTGTATATTTACTTTCCATGCCGAGAAAATAATTCCCATTTACTTCGGAAAAACATTCTGACTTTTTCGACTGAAATTTTAAAATAAGTTTCTTTGAAATTTTTTTTTAAATTGAGCTTTTGCAATTAGAATTAATTGTAAGGATCATTTCTATTTTTAATCTGGAAGTATTTCGTAAATAATTTCATAGTCAGAGTACAGAAATTGTAACAGATCAAAATAAATTTTTAGAAACTCACGCACATTTTTTCGGTAGGCGAAAAGTTCAAGAGCTCTTTTTTTTCTTGAGATTCTGATTCAGATGGTTAAGTTCATGACTTAATATTTCATTCAATGATACAACAGCATCAAATGTTTAAAGTTTTAAATATGAGCAAAGTTCTAACAAATTCATTTTGGTTTGCAAAGACAAATTGGTATGAATGAACCAAAAATGTTTAAAAGGTTAAATGTTTCTGTTTTTGTTCTGAGTAAAGTTAGAACTTTCTTGAAGGACATTAACGACGGTGATTGTTGACGTAATAAGTTTGAATCTTATAGTATTCTACTTAATCATGATATTTTCCTGTACTTTAACTGTCTTAATTTAACTTTATTAATAAAATACAAAAATAATCATTGATCCGACTTTCAAGCTACAAATTGCAGTTTTTCCCGGATTATTACTGATCTGGAGAAATCATGTGACAGATGAATTAGATTAAAGGAAAATATAAATATCCGTTCAAAAGGGTAAGGATTCAATATTTCGTATCCAAATAATTCCAGTTTACTTCGTGTCCTTGCGCCATTGTGTAATCGAACGACTTCTTTGGGTGTTCTGATTCGGAGGGTTCAATTCATGATTTAATAATAAAGCTAAATTAATCATGACATATATGAAAATTCAATGATACAACAGTATAAAATGTTTAAGCTTTAAATATGCGAAAGGTTCTAACGAATTCATTTTGATTTGCAAAGAAAAATAGAATGCTAGAACTGCATTTCATGAAGGGTTATTTCTGCTAGTGCATAGATCAGGTGCATAAAAAGTATACTATGGATTAATCATAGTATATTCTTATTTTAATGTTGAATATTAAAACAAAATATTGCACCATTGAAGCTCTTGTTCCTAATTCTATAAGAAAAATAAGTTATCTTTTCAGGTATTTAGAATGAAATACATCATAAAATAAATAACTTATTTTAAATTAACTATGTGAAAAACAGAAAGCACAAAAATTTCTAGTATTGAAACTTCAATAATTCGTATATTTAAAAGTGAAACTACCCTTACCGGGTTTTATTACTAATCATTTTGCACAAAATAAATAAAAGTTGATGACATCATCTTGCATGTATAAAAGAGAAAGTCATTCACTGACTCATGACAGAATCACCCAAACCACTGGAACTAGAAACTTGAAATTCGGCAGGTGGTTACTTCTTGGGTAGTAGGCGCTCACAAAGAAAGCGTTTTCCTAAATGTTAATTATAACTTTAATTAATTAAAAAATTCTTAATATTTTACCGTTTTTCGCGATAACTTCGGAGCATATTATTGCACAAAAGCCATTTTAACATATTGTTAAAGCTCAGAAATTTAGCTAATCAATGACAAAATTTCATTTCCATGCGACATTTTGTTTAATTTTAATTACTTTTTGAGCATTATTAACAGAGAACTTGGCGAGATGTTACTATTAAGTTATTCCTGTTTATATTTTGAGACGTAATTTGATAAATCTTTTGTTAATTATTTATAAATAGGTGTGCTGTCTTTGTATACATTTCTATTGTAATTTTTTAAATTTTGTTGTTGCTGTTTGTATTGAGAAATATATAAATTAAATGCAGTGCTAGTGCGGTATCACGTCGTTTCAGTAGTAGTTCAATCTGGCCTCCTACTTTGCCTCTCTGAAAATATGGTAGACACTAAACACCAACATCGCTTTTCGCCAATGATTTATCCTGTCAATCCATATTGTTCTCGTGAGCACGAGTTTCTTCTTTTCTTCTATTCTTCTTCTACGAATACATTCTAATTCTTTTGCATTTATTTCATAACTCTGTTTTGCTTACTGATTAACTGACTTGTTATCCTCCTAGTCCGGACATTTAACAACGGATATTCAAACTTCAACTACCATGTTAATTATGGATGAAAAAATTGTGGTCATTGACGGATTAAAGATCCCTTTCAGAATAGTAAAAATACGTGTTGACGGATCATTCCTGTTCTTTCCCCTGTCCTATCTGATATATAGTTACGTTTCGATGCTGGCTAATGTTCGGGCAGACATTGTGAGTCATGTGTCCAACAACTTGCAATTACTTCAGAGCATTACTCAGCAGAGGTCTTGAGCTCTTTATGATACTAAACATGTGCACCTCACTGAAATGTAAAGCCCTGTGTTTTTCATTAATTAAGAATGATGCTCCCAATGCACATGTAGAGAACATGCTGGTGATCAAGATTTTTTTTAGTAAATTGATTATAAAATAGCCAAAACATGAGTTAGAGAGAAATTTAAATAAGATTTCTTTTTTAGCTTACTGATATTGAAAAATATCTCAGTAACTTGAAAATTGGTCTGAGGTTTCCTATTAATTAAAAATTGGGTAAAAACTTGACTACGGCTTTTGAAGGTGGGACGAGATTTAAATGTTGATTTGCTTTCTATTATTATTAATGATTAATATTGTATCATTCTTTGAAAATTAGTAATAACTTATGAAAAAATTAACTTTAGGTTGTTTTTAAAAATCGTTTGGTACAGCCTTTAATATTTTAAGAAACTACGAAATATTAAAATTTTTTCTTCATATGGATTTTTTCATTTTAATTAAAAATGAAGGCGCAAACGATAGAAAGGATATGTGGCGGAATTCCATCAGGCTCTTATCTACATATATAAATCATAATCACCCCAATTTTCAATTATATTGCATGTAATAACTCATGGAGGAAATTAAACTTCGTTTGGTTCAATTGATATTTTCATTTTAATGAAACATTTCAGATGACAAAAGGATTTTGCTTATTACAATATTTCATATGAATATATTTTTTACATTAAAACTATATAGACTCTAAAATATTTTATCTCGACCAACAAGGTACGAATAATGCGTTACTATGCGAACAAAGTCGCAGGCATCAGATAATAGTATAATAGCTTCAATTTTATTTTATTTTAGGATTTGTTTCCCCAGGTGAAGGCAGAAGAAGGATTAATTAATTAATTGCAAATTTAATTACTTAATTAATTTATCACTAAACACTAGTAACTTCAATTCGGATGGAAGTTCGTCATTTAGGAAGAAAATTTATTTTTGATCTCCCCAAAACATTCTCGTATCCGCCCTAATGCTGGAGGGAAAAAAAGACACTGACCGGCACTAACATGGACGATTCCCTACACTGGAGGGGGAAAACGCGATTGCCGTTTTTTGCTTCGTACAATGGCATAGAAAAAGAATATGCAATTTGATTGCAGAATATGCAATCGATCGAGGCGAAAATTGGGCACGAATCTACAAATAATGTTAGCAGACCTCATACGAATTTTTATTTATCTAACTCATAAAGTTTAGAAGTTATCGTGTCAACAAGTATGTAATTATACAGACCGACAGACAGTTCACAATTTGACGGATTTTGGATAAAATCCATCAAATGATACAACTCATCATTTGAACTTCCTGATGATACAATTGTGTACAAGTTTTTTTCTCTCTAGCTATTTAAGTTTTGGAGTTTTAGTGTTCGCATGAACACGGATAGACAGACAGACCTCCCATGGACGGAGTTTCTCCAAAATTAAAACGGAACCTACAAATTATGTGTTAAGATCACATACCAAATTTCAGACCTGTATCTCAAGCCGTTTTTGAGTTATCGTGTTCACATACACAGATAGACATATTCCAAAATTGTGTTTTTCGGACTCGGGGAGATTCATCAAAATCTCGAGTTCGAATTTTTTGACGATTGCGATGTTTTCTCTTTGTATACTTCGTATAAGAAAAAGTTAAAAATGCAAAATGAAATATTGAATTATTTGTAAATTTTATTAATTAGATCGGACTAAAAAAAAATCTGAACATTTCAGACTTCCCTGAGTCCGAAAAACACAATTTTTGAATTTTGCCTGTCTATATGTCTGTGTGCCTGTGAACACGATAACTCGAAAACTATAAGAACTACAGAGATGGAATTTGGTATATGATCTTAACACATAATGTGTAGGTTTCAATCACATTTTAGACAAATTCCATTTACAGGAAGTCTGTCTGCATGCGTTCATGTGAACACTATAACTCAAACACTTGAATATCTAGATGGATAAAATTTGCTACACAGTTTCATCATCAGGAATGTAGGCCTACATCAAATTTTGGGGGAAATCCATCAAAGGGATGACTGTCTGTCGGTCTGTATAATCGCATACTTCTGAAGACGACAACTTCTAAAAGAAATGACTTAGATAAATGAAATTTCGTATGTGGTCTTGAAATCATAATTGTAGATTTGTCTCCAATTTCCGTTTAAATTGGTTAAAAAAAGAAGTTTGAATTGCATATTCGGTGTTGTCCCCATTCTAAGATGCAGAAAAAAGGCGCGAACCCCCACCTTAGGTAATACCGCATGTTTCCGGCGCACGGTGTATTTTTTACCCCACCCGTGTTAGACATATGCGAGAAAGTTCAAGGGAGACTACTCCCGCCTGTTCCGCATAGTTCGTGTCAGAAATGGTTAATATGTGATGTTAAACAGATTTTTTGAGGATAATAAAGTTTTTAATTAAATAATATAGCAATTCCGGGAGTAATCCTTGCGTAACGCTATCATTAATTAATAACAGAATAATAACCTCGCTTTCAGTGATATGATGAACACATCATTCTTCTATAGAATCTAAGAAGACAAAGAACATCGAAAAGAATTTGCTCATAATGATTGAATAAGAGAAACTGCTTTTAATGAATAAACAGTAATCTCTATATTTAACATAATTGGCAAAACCAGAGGACTGGTCTCCATCCCCATCCACTGGATCGATTTTGATAATTTTTATTTCATATAGTAGCTTATGACGTATAGATTTGTCAGAAATGGTCGCCTTCCCCACAACCACCCTCCATTTCGAAAGATATCGAAAAAATACTTCTCTACTGTACATTCTCTCTGGAGAAAATTCATCAGCCAGTTCCCCAGCCCAGCCACTGGACTGATATCGACAATTTTTATTTCATATGGAAGCTTATGACGTCTAGATGTGTTATCAATGATCGCCTACCACCCACCACTCGCCAATTTCGAGATATATCTCAGAACAAAACTTCGGCAGAGTCCTTCAGCCTCAACCGCCAATTCGCCAATTTATTTTGCCAAGTTGCAAGCATAGCCGCATTTTATTTATATCACAGGCGACCAGCTGGTATCTGAAGGCGGCTAGTTTATAATAAACTAATGTTAGCTAACCATTAACACCTTAAGCGTCGTGTCAGTCACCGGTCACTGACACTGATCTATCTAATTAGATGACCCCCTTCTTTGCTGTAGTTAAGAGATAGCAGAGAAGGGTTCATCTAATTAGATAAATGGTTCGAATCTCAGACGTGAATCGTGGTGCTTAATGTGTTAATGTTTCTTGATGGTATTGTTAACTGATTGTACTTAAAACTCGTTCTTCCAGTTTTCTTAGTTCTAGATGTTAAAGTTATAAAACGAAAGTCAAATTCAATTTCGTAAGCTGACATCAAGAACTTAGATTTTTCAAGAATGCACATGACAGTGATTTTCCTGCGTACAATATAAACCTAATGAAAAACACATGATTTTTAAATTTAATAAATTTAACTTGATAAGTTACTAAAGGTGTCTGTGTGAATCTATTTGTGCGCGCCACTGTATATGATAATTTATCTTATATTATTTTTCTAGAATTTAGCCAATATGAAACTGTCATTCATGAAAACAAACACCATTCTTTGAACCATTCTAACATTTCAGATAAGGGATTAAGAACATATCTAAAAGTTCAACATTTTAAATAAAGTCGTTTCAAACTTAGTGGAATTAAAAATAAACGCATTAGAATGTAATTTTATTTTCAGTTTTAGATGTGTTTAGATGTAGTTCATCTCTTCTTGAGCAATATTTTATTTTTTAAAAAAAATACAAATTTATATATTATCCCTCATAAATCTGAATGCGGTATGTTCGTTTACGAAATAAAATACACATACAACTGATTAATTTGTTTTTGTTTTGTTCGCTTTTAAAAATTTGTTAACACTTTTCAGGGTAGTCGTAGACGTTTTCTCAAACTGTTAAAACTTTAAGAATGCTTATATTTTTACCTTGTATTTTTTGTTGTTTTTCTTTTCTTATATCTTTCGCTATCCAGTTACTCTCTATTTTTCAAACTTTTTCGTTATATAATTTCTTTTCAAGTTTAATTAAATTTCATTGTTCATAAAAATATAAAAAAGTATTGATAAACTTTTTTCCGTATATGCTTTTTTTTATTTCCTTTGCTAAAATATACAAGCTTAATTTGAGTGCAAATCCGGTAAAACATTTTGTAAGGAAAGGCAAAAATTCGTAAGGGAAAAGATTATGGGAGTTTAATAGTAGTAAATTTCAAGCATTAAAGAAAAAAAAGTTGAAGGAGATAAAAAAAAGAGGCAAAAATCTTTATGTGACAACAATGCAACTTGCCTTAAAAATATAGTCCTCAACATCTTAATTATTTACTCGCAGAAAAAATTAAAATCGCAAATAAAAAGTCATGCTTTGAATACTACTTCAAGTGCCCACACTATTCTCATCAATACTTTTATTATGATTACGTTCTCCTTTCAAAAAGAACTGTTAAAGTACGTTTTTTATTAGAAAGTTTCGAATTCTCATTAGCGAACAATGGAAGAAAATATGTTTAATTTATTTTTAACCTTTTATTTTTCTTCTGCTAGCAACCTGAAGGACTGAATAGAAACATTTGTTTCTTTGTGGTGGATATTCGGAATTCCTCATTTGTTTCTTCGATTTACTATTCATTTTACACGACATATATTTATTATGAAGTATAAGTATAGATGCTCAAGTAAATTGAAAAAAGAGTTAATTTTTTTCAATGGATTTACAAAGAAAAAGTTATTTTTATTTCTAGCTTCAAATAATAATTTCCACATTGAATTACCATGTTTTGCTTTTGTTGCAAGAGAAAAAAAAGATATTATAATCAAAAACTGTTGTGTTTTCTATTTAATCACAGTTTCTACTAGTTCCAAAAGGTAAAATTCACACAAGGGGGACAGAAATATTGATATCTTTACGAAACTAAGAAAAAACCATTTTCTTTCTAGCACGCAAAAAGAAATTTAAAGCACCTTTTCAGAAAATCACTGTTTCATATTGATTTTGTTAAAAACAATTTAAATAAATTTTATGAAATGCAAATGATACAAACTTAATACTTAAAATATTTTAACTCACCGATTTGAGTCAGGGTGAGAGAAAAATAAAGCTCTGCACTTCAATAATTTATTAAAAGAACTTGATTAGTATAAAAAATACTAAGTAATCATGTGCAATGAAACCAATCAAAATTTTTATTATTATACACAAAATAAAGGAATTAGTTACACTTATTTTATATATTTTTCATAATTTATGACTTCTTTAAATCATTATTTACACTTTTATAACAGTATTTGTAGTAAAGATTCATTATCACTTAATATTTTTGATTAAATCTGTAATATATCAATTGGGTAGTTTTCATTAATATTCCTACTTTAATAAATTCTATTGCAAATCAAAAGCTGTTCAGATTGCTTATAATTTTGAAAAATATTCATCAAAATATGTTTAATCCATTAATGTCTAGCGTGCCATTTAAGGAACGCTTCTAAAAATGCATCATAAATTCACATGAATTATATTTTCAAACATATTTTACATTATATCAAACATTATAAAAAATATATATTTAAGTATTCGTTTTTTATATTTAATTGATAGGAGCACATAGGAAGCTTTTTGTTGATAGTGCAGCCATTTCATTTTCAAATCAGACCCTGAATGTCGTGTTTCGCAATGTGAGGAAGAAAAGGGAAAGAGTTTTCAATTATTTACCAATTAATTTACCTACATTCACTAAATATATCAGTAAATACAACTAGAAGACTATGTTTTCTTCTTGGAATTTCATATAATTTGAGATTGTGAAAGTTTTTTTTGCAATAATAGGACTTCAACAACAGTGTTGTTCAAAATTATTAGAATGCTACAGAAAATTTTACACTTTATGTTTTAGAAAATAAGTTTATTTATTTATATCTCAAATAAATTAATTTTATGAATAATTCAATAGAATTCATTAGAAAAGACTTCAAATAACTTAAACTTTATCGCAAAATAAATCAGAATTGGAACATTTTCGTATAAATCTAAATTATGTGTTGTTCAAAATTATTGGAATGGTCAGAAACTTACGACGAAAAACTGACACCACTTTTAAATGTAAAATATCGCTGTTTAATGTCTAAATGGGCTTTCTTTGGCCTCAATTACTGCTTTCAGTCTTTGATTGAAGCTATCAATCAGTTCATACGTTTTCTCCTGATTGATACTGCGCCATTCATCTTTGATCATATCAAAAATTTATTTTTATATCTTCTCTCTTCAAAATGTCATTTCTGATTCAAAACTGACCATAAATTTTAGATTGGATTAAGGTTTGGACATTGTGGTGGCCTCTTCAGTATTTTAATCTTGTTTTTTGAGGAATAAATTTTGGAAATCTTTGACGTGTGTTTTAGGTTATTATCTCTTTGAAATTTATACCGTCAACTCACACTCAAATTTCAGATCGATTTATTCAGATTTTGGGACGTGACATAGACGTAAATATTTACAGTTATTTTATAGCGGGTCATAACAAATTTACCAATTTTAGAGGTAAACAGCCCCATACCATCACATTTTCCCCCTTAGTGTTTACTCTCTGTAGGATACTCATCATTTTAAGAGACTCACCTGATCGTTACCACTCTCTTTTACGTTTTCTGATACAAAAAGATCATATTTGCCCTAAAACATTGTCCCAGAATTGTGAAACCTTCGAAATATGCTCATTTGCAAAGGCCCAGCGCATTGCCATGTTTTGTTTTCAGATGTTTTGAAATGTATGGTATTTTTTGGTTTCAGATGTATTGAAATGTATGGTCTTTTTCGTTGGATACAGCTTATCAAACATGAATTTTTGATTATACGGCAAACTTTTAGAGCTGACACATTCGATTTCAAGTCGTACACAATCTCTGACGATATATCGTTCTTTTTCTGTGCAAATCTTTCATTCATAGAGTCTTCTCTTGTAATTATTTTCGGTTTTCTGTCTTGCCCTCTCTTGTTTTCGATGGATTCTGTCGTCTCATACTCTTTGCACAAACAGTATACACCAAGCAACGATAATTTATACTTTTTGCTAGGTTCTTATATGATACCTCATCCTTTCGATCTTCATTGTTGCTGTGGCGAAGATCAAATTAAATATTTTAGCTCTTGAGCATTACTGTTGACTTGACTGCTCATAGGCTTAAAAAAATTGCCAAATAAATTAATCTATTAAAATATTAAAACTTACCAAAGTAAAATTAAATCCAATTCGTATTCACTTAAATAAAGCCTTCGTCATTAGTCGTTCGAATAATTTTGAGCAGCTAAAATATAATGTTTAAAAGAATAATTCTTTCAAAGATGTAGTGATATTCTATTAAATAACTAAAACTTATATGCATTTATGGAGGACGAAATAAGGTACTACAAAATCAAAACAAAATAGCAAATTATCAAGTTTTTTAAATTGTATTAACATAATATGAAAGTTTAACAGTCCGTTCTAATAATTTTGTACAGCACTGTATATAGGGAAGCTAGGCTAAAGAGAGCAATAATACATAAAATTTTATGTAAGATTTTTCCAGTTTTTTCCAGTTTATTTCAGGACATGTAATTAAGTTTGCAAAATATTTTTGAAAACTACGATTTGGGTATTAATGGGTTAAAATGAAAATAATAATTTTATTGTTGTAAAATAATTAATTTTTGATTACACCTTTCAAAATGAAATTTCGAAAAATAAATCTGCTAAAATCTTCAAAAAAATCTTTTCTGTTTAATACATTTTAGAATTTCACGAAGGATAAAATGTGGATGAAATTACCCTAAATTCTTACTATTGCCATTCACAGTGTATTTTTGCAGGGCTATTAGGACAAAACAAGCAAAACATGTTCCATCTCTAACTAATTTCCACACACATCATAGAATTTATCATTCTTTAGTACAGAAAGATATTGTATTTTTTAAAAAAATACTTGCCTAAAATTGCAATTATCATAAACGATAACCAAATGGTAAAGTTTTAATAAACGGAAATTTTTCATTTCAAATTAAATTGTTAAAAATAGAGAAGACAATAGATAATATAGTCAGAATAATAGAAAAAATACTATATTTGTTAAGAATGAAAAGCATTTGAATTTATTTAAAATTGTTAAACTGTTATCATCAGCATAATATTGTAATAGAAATTATATAAAAATAGAAGTTGTGTTCTTCACAAATAATATTTAATTCAATTGCGACATAAATAAAAGCTGCTTGCTAATTTCCTCTCGAAAAATCGCAAACACGTCTACCGGTTTCAAGGCTCTGTCCTAGATTCTGATTATGGTCTTTAATTCTGTTTAATGGAATATATTTAATTCGCAGTAATTAAAGTAATGTTACAACTAAATTATGAAACCAATTAATAAATTATTTTATACATATATTTGTATCAAGCAACTTATAAACATGTCTTCATTTTTCTCTTTAATGAGAGTAACAACTACCATTTCTCTAAATCTTGGATCACATATAATAAGCTTCGAAGAAGCGCAACTCTATTAGACTTAATTAAAATATATGATACAGTTGTATCTTTTTGTTTGATAAAATACTGACTTAATTAGAGATTTTTCGTAACTCTGAAAGCCTCATACAATCACTTTGAGACGCGCAGTTGAGTGGTTGGTGTTTGCAATTTTTCCTAGTGTCACTCTTTATATTTCACACCAACTGAATTTCATAAAGAAAGGTTCATATGCCGGAAGCTATTTGCACTTCAAAACTTTCTGAAGTACATTTTTACTGGATCAGAAACATGTTTGGATAAATTGAAAAGCACTGCTTGCAGGAGGAGTCTGACAACATATATATATATAAAAGAGGTAAGAGCTTATTTGAAATAACTCCTTCAAAATAATGTAATCGTGAGAGCTGAAATTTATTTTCGTTCATAGTAAATCAGAATTAAGTAAATAAAATTTTATTAAAATCCACTAATATATGTTCCGTGCTTTTATCATGTGGTTGAATAATTATAGACTAATATCAGGTGTTTTATAATTTATTGAATCATGACACGTGTTTCGTGATTTACTAAATATGTCATTTGTTTCCCATTTCAAGAAATTACTCCATGCGCCATGATTTATCGATTTAATGCTGAGCTCTTCAGCGGAAATTCTTTGAAAACTTTCGAGAATTGCTGAGAGGATAAAGTAATGAACAGATGCACTAATAATGTTTTAAAAAACTTTATACAGTATCTCCGAGAATCTGAACCCCAGGAATCCGAAATTTCGGATGATCCGAACAGCCTTCTTTAATTTTCTGAAGCCTTTTTACTGAAAAATGAAGGATAAATAACAATTACGAATCTGTATCAAATCAAATGTTTATTCTTAACTTAAAACAAGTGTTTGAATTGGTATTTAAGAATGAATACAGCACCTTAATTAGTAGAAACAAAATCATATAACTTCCTTTTACCCTCAACCTGTTTGCCATTGTACCATGCGAATCGCCGTTGCGTTCTCTTTTCACAGAGTTCTAAAGTCAATACCCTACTGCATTTGGTATATCAAGGGTATTTTACCGAATTATCCGGATAATCCTAATTTCTAGGAATCCAAACAGAGGTCAGCCAAAATTAGTTCGGATTCCCGGGGTTCTACTGTATAATGTAAAATTAATTTATAGAGCGTACATTCATAATATAATTAAAAAACCAATTTTAAAAATTCATCTTCTATACTTTGAAGGCTTCGAATTTAATATTCGTTGGAATTACTTCAGAAAAAATGCATCAAATTATGAACAGCAATTCAGTTCCAAAATTTAGGACCCTATATATTGTATATTTTTAAAACCTGTTTTGAAAGTTTAATATAACCATCAACTTTTGTGAGTCACTTCACATGTTTACTAATTTTTTAGTTTTATAGGACAATGTTCACACAGTCTTTCGGATCAACCCAAAAGGAAGCTTATTATTTTTTAAATAACTTTTAGAAATTTTAGTTTAAAAAAGAAAAAAAAATTTTTGAAAATAATTGTTGAAACTTTTAACACCTTATGAGGAATTTCATCTGACTCATTTTTATATACCATATAAATGATTAGAAAAGAACTCAAGAGTTTTCCCGAATTAGCTGAAATTTTATTCCCAATTGTCAAATTAAAGATTTTGCTTTCTTTTCAGAATTAAAGCAATATTTTTTATTTGCTAAATTTAACTGATGGGAGAATATTAATTATGGTTTTAGCTTTCTAGTCCTTAAATTATCGTTAATAAGGAAAGGCAAAAGCGAGGGAAAAAAGAATGTGCTATAATATAAAAATTGATTTTTTCGTTAAAATATTAATTAATGAAAGTTTCCTGATCTTTATATAACAACCACGACATATCTTAAAACAAAATTTAAATTAATTAGGAGACCAGCTTTAAGATGTGAAGATGAATATTTTTTTTTATTTCACTAAGAACATTTACAGCTTCCCTATTTATTACAGAGATGAGACAAGCTAATAATATTAGAATTCAAATCCATCAACTTACTTTAATCTGAATTTCCAATAATTGAACAAATTCTATGAATTTAAAATTTTGATGGAAAATATTTATTGATTTTTAATTGAATACTTTAAGTGTACTAAAGGTATAAAATGACAATTGGACTTCATTTGTTATTATAGTGCGTAAACTCTGAAAACAATAATGTTCATCAGAGATTTTCTTATAAAAGGAATAGTTTTAATCAGTGGTGTTTCATCAGTTCAAAAACAAATAATAATGCAGAATATATTTTTGAAAAAAAATATTTCTTATGAGCTCCAAAGTTTGGGGTTGGGGGGAGGGGTCAGATGTTAAAGAAATATTTATTTGCCACTCATATATTATTAGGTAAAAAAAATGAACAATTTATTGGGAACGAAATTTACATATCGACGAGCTCCCATAAAGGAAAAGAGTTTTCTTCGTATGAAAATTAAAACATAAGGGTAAAAAATTCAATCAACTTATTGGCACATTTCTTACATATTTTCCTGCCATTGAATGACCTGTTCAGTTTTCAGAATGTTGGTCAGTTAAGACATAGTTTTTTGCGAATACATACACAATTTAGCCATGCATGCGTCGCTTTTAGCTTTGAACTGATGGTCTTACATTTGGAATAACTTTGTGTCATTTATATTAGAATTCCACGGGAAGTAAATTGAATTTTCTGTTAAAAAGTTTCGTCTATGATGCTATTATCGTATTAATCAATGTCTGGCTACATCAGCTTACCTAAATGATGTGCACTATGAAAGGTGAGAAATATAACTACTTAAAAGATCCGGAAACAGATGCATTGGGCGTTTAAAGTTTCGCAAATACCACAAACAAACCACTAAAACTGTGTTAATTCGGAAAAGAAAGAATTCCCAGCAAAGCAAATACTTTAGATTTTGTTTAAATTCGTTCGTAAAACCATTGTCATTTTCTTCATGTATTATGTAAAAAATAGTTATTCTTAACCTTTGATGGTGAAGTTGACCATATAAACTGTTTATATAAACAGTTTTACGCATAAATGTATCACTAATTTTATATGTTGAATTTGCATGTACAGGAAGATCCTGATTAAGTATATAGCCCTTAGTAAATGCACTAACTAAAATTACAGAAATTGTAAGCAACCAATTCCAAAGACTTAAGAATATTCTTAAAAAGTTTCTTGTAAATAGTTTATAAAAATTCCCTTCGAATTTTATTTGGAATTAAGTGCAATACTTTCCGTAATGACATAGCTTACTGTTTCACCTTGAATGAGAATTATAGTCAGAGCAGTCTTGTAATTTACATATTAAAATACGGAAAGAAAGAAAATTTTCGAAATTTCGAGGTAAAATGAATATTATTATTCTAAAACACTTAAAATTGACGCCATATTGATGAGCTTTAAAATAATCATTCTAATTAGTTTTTAAATAATATTTATTTTTATTGGTTACGAAATGTTTTGTTCCTTTGTAGTCAGATTAAATGAAATGCCCGTTTTTTTTGTTATTTGTTTTTTTTCTTTTTCTTTCATGTTGACGACATTCACTAAAAAAGTAAAATTAAAGTTTCACTTTGCGTTCTAAAAGTGATGAGCTCCAATTAACGCAATCAAAGTAGATACATTTTCTTTTTAATTAAAAAATAAATACATCAATTTCTCAAAGTCTAGAAGAAATGTCTGTCTCATTTAGGTTCCTAGACTTATTTCCCATATGTCAAGGGCTTTGAAAAATGAGATAATTAATGAATCTTCCTTTAATTAGGAAACGAATTTTATCGTTAGTTAGATTGGAACGATCTAATTATAGAGTTCTGACTGGTCCTCAAGTATTCTCTTCAGACGCTGATAAGGACTTATCCAAAACTAATCATTCTCTTGTGCATATTGAAAGTCGGAAGTAACATTTCGGTCGTGAAGAGTAATTGGAGAAGAGATCTCTCTTAGACGGGTAATTACGAATATCTCTACTAAAGGTAAAAAAGAAAATGTGTTTTTAATTTCGGTGGAGGAGGGCATGTTTCATTAAATAACATTTTTTTAAAAGTATCTAGTGGGTATAAAAATAAGACAAGCAATTTCATTGGCAGTTATTTAACAAAATAAGCTTTATGTCTATCATAAAATTTGTCATAGCCATATAAATTATAAATAGTACCTGTAATCCATTAGAGTAAATTAAAAATAGTTACCACATGATAATTTTATTGTCATTTGCCTACTGTTAACTTTTAGCTGAAATGCAGCCTAAAATAACTCATATTAAAATTTTCTGATACACTTTAAGGGCAGATAATTTCAAACAAACTTTTCATACTATTTTAATTATTAAAGGCATTATTATATATGCACAGGCTGTCTCAAAACAACTTTTTATTGTATTTATATTTCCTAGCATTAATGAGCATCTTTTTTCAATTTTATGATTTGAAAAAATATCAGCATTTTTCCCGCACAAATTTAATTGCAGCATCTGTGCCTTCTTCGGATTTTTCTTGTAACTCCAGTATTGACAATTATAAAAAAAGTATCCTTATTTTAGATATTGTGTAGATTTTTTAAAAAATAAATATGGATAGATAATCAATGCTTTAATATAAAACAATTATTTTTATACTGAAACTTTGATTTGGCCTACGAATTTGTATTCAATTATAGAATTTATTTTAATATGTGTTAAAAGTGTAATAAATTATAAATTTTCCCTTACACTTCAAATTCCTGTCATTAATTCTCATAACTCACACCTTTAATTCGGACATTCTATCAAATTAAATGACCTCCTGTCTACTATCTCTTAACTATTATACATAATGTGTCTAATTAGATAGTAAGTGTAAATCACAGGCGTGAGTTAAATGGTGTCAGCTTCAACTTTTTCATTTATCATTCATTTATTTCATTAATCATTAAAATAAATATATTTCATGAAATAGCCAAGGGTCAACTTGACCCTAAGGGTAGGGATACTTGAACCTACATGCAAGGAATACTTAAGTTCTTTCGATGATTTGTATCACGAGAATTTCAGAAATTGGTTTAAAACTGCTGAATTGAAACAATCACAACGATCAAAAGTATTTAAATCTAGTTATTAAATTAAATTTAATTATTTCAAAATTAAATAATCAATTAAAATACTGAATAATTTAAATGATAAAAATTATAGTAATGTTACTGGGAACCTAGTCACGTTACTAATGCAATGGAATGTTGCCGGTTTCGGAAAATTACAATACAACAGAAAAGTACCAAAATGAAAAGAAGAGAACTAAGAAATATTATACAAAGCAAGAAATTGGAATAGCTTTAAATACTTACTTCGTTATTCTAATAATTTAATAAAAACACAAACAAGAGAAGAAAAATATATTAAATGAGAAAATTCAAAAATCAACAAATAGACAACTCAACCGATATGGCGAAATTTTAAATAAAACTAAACAAGGAAAACATATCGGACAATTTTTATTAAATAATAAATGAATAAAAATCGTTTATTCGGAAGCGTGGAAACGATTCTAAAATAATTATTTTCATTATCTAAAATTATAATATAAAAAAGAAATTTATACCTTAAATAATTATTTACAATGTTTTATATATAATAATTTTCATATAAAATTTATTTACCAAATACACTAGCCATTTATGCCGATAATCAATGCAAAGGGTTGCTAGTACAACCATTCAGTTTGATTATTTCAGATGTGATTTTGGCAACAAATTCCATCGCACCTGAAAGATGATCCGAACAACACAATATTCTTTGGTCTTTGAAGCTGCAGTAAACACCAAAAGATATCTATCTATATAAATTCTTGTTCAGTGAAGTGTTTTTGGTAGGATCAAATATCCCTAACTACGTAGGGGAACGTAGGGGATACCGAGGATAGTTTTTACAATATTTTCAAAATTTTTTAAAAAAAAGAAACTATTAAAAGTATTTTTACGAAACACACTTGAAAATGTATTCTAATTATTGAAGATCTATAACTTATTTTTGAAACTGATTAGATAAAGATAATTTGAAAGGCATTAAAAGTTTTATAAATGCATGTACATTGTAACAACTTTTCCCGCAATGTGATATATTGTTACAATAGATGGGGTAAAATGTTTTATAAAATATGTTAATCAATAAAAGCAAATATAATACATTTATGTTTTTAGTATGTTATTAATTAATAATTTCTATAGAATAACGAAGGCCTTGTCTTCTTTTTTCTTCATAAATTAACTTAATTTCATAAGTTCTTCTGGTGAGTTATCATCATAATCTTTGTATGAATCACAGTTTTTACAAATATATAATTCGGAAAGACAAAAGAATAACTATATTATATATTAGCAATGTTGTTTTGTCTAGATGAGACTGATCATTGTCTAGAAGCAGTAGAGCAGACCTCTTTTTGGTGATTTTGGTATGTTTTATAAAATACCTCATGGAGCTTTGAAAATCCTGCCAAGTCATCCAGATTTATTTGCTAACCCCCCCCCCCACCTTCCTTGAGGTACATTTGGAAGGAAGTGATATTAAAAAGCGGTTTTCCTACAGAAGAAAAAATATTGAACTGACTTCCCTTTAGCACCAACAACAAGATTCATGGTTACCAAATTCCCTCTCTCGACAGATGTCACCGATCCAATGTGTTTGGTACATTTACTGGCAATATATTCCTTGTCTTCTGAACGTTGTCACCCAAGTCTCGTCAACGCTGTTGATATCTTGGTCCTAGAATTTGAATCTGTCGTGGACATTGACAAAATTGGTGAAGAAGATTACAACATTGTTCCTTTTAAAGCTAGTGACTTTACTCAGTTTAGTGACTTATAAAGTGCCAAAAGAAATAGACTTCTTACAATAAATTGTTAGCCAGTCATTTGCAACATTCGTACATTTACTCCAATCCACCCTGATTTTTATTTGGTTTTTAGTTGCTTGCTGATGTACAAATGATTTAACTTCCTTAGTCGAAAGGCCGTAGCAGTGTCGACGTACTGTTGCAATTCCGTCCCCTGTTTATGTATTAGTATTATTCTGTTATTCCAGATTTTTTTTATTAACAACGCTGGTCACAGTTGACTCTGGATAAGAAACAAAAAGAACTTTTAACCTGTATGCAGCATCTCCAAGAAAAATCGTTTAAAATTAATAAAATTTATCCATATTGTTTAATTATTTATTTAATTCAATATATTTATAATTAAAATATAAAAGGAAATTGATTAGAAATACAACTAACCATCGGAAGCAGTTTTCATTTTACTGCAGCAAATCTGGAGTGTCATGAAATTAATTCCATATTAGCCAGTCGCTTTTCGCAATGAACAGCCAGCCATCTCACTACTTCCATTGCCTCGAGAAATGTTTCCTTAGGCGTTGTACCCCATCCATACTTCTTTTATAGTTCATCATATCAGTTTGAAAAAGAAAGTGTATTTTTCTCAGTAAGAAACTTACCCGGGGCTAGTTGTTACACTGTAACAAGTAGCCCCAACGAAATTGTAACAAGTAGCCGCATGTGAAGATATTTGATATCTTGATACGTGTGAGTGGTATATTACACTTGCACAGAACTTCTAAAAACATATCATTTATCTGTAATCTAGGATTTCTTGTGGTATAGACGTTAAACAGATATCTCTAAAGGTTCCGTAGCAAATAAAACAATAAAATTTAAAATGATAATTACTAACAGGCACAAAATCAACATTACCACAAGAATTCTCCCTGCTATTGACATGCGAATGATCTGAAGTGATAAAAGCGAGTTTCTATCGATGGTTATTTTAAAAGTTGAATATAACAACTTGCCCCGTATAACAACTAACCCCGGTCTCCCCTATATCAAATTATAGATTGAAAATGCTTTAAAATTCAGAAATATTTTAATTACTCATATCTTCAAGAATAAGCTTCCAATCCACAGAGGAATGAAAAAGGGCAAATTTACTTCTGGGCTCCCAAAACAATTTTACCTACATACCATTATGATGGCTTTCCAGATAGAAATGAAAAATATCTTACTATAGAACATACGGCCAAAGGTCAAATAGAGATGGCATACACGAATTACCAACTTTTGCACAATATGAGAAAATCATCTTGGGTCAAGTCTCCCTAATTTTCTCAAAATAAGAAGTATTGTACCTCTGATCTAGTCAAAGGAACAACACACTAGGTGGTGTTCAAAGGCACAACATGGTACAGTTTCACATTTAAACTTCTATAACTCATTTTCGGTAACAAATAGAAATACCAGTGTTTGCACAAAATAAGATTATTAGTCTATGTAGGTATACCCTAATATCATTTCTTAATGGTATCAAGTGTTATGAGCTAAAACTTAATGCTTGTATTATTTACTTTTTAGTGGTGAAATCAGATTAATATTTTTCTTCAGCAAAGTAAGCATTCCTTTCCAACAGCAACAAGCTAAACTAAGCTATTAGTGGATGGCCCTTGTGTTATACACACGAACTACCAAATTTGGCCACTAGTTACTAAAGACTAAAGTGGTCCAAGGTTTGGTACACTCGGTCAAAGGAACAACACTCTCCCTTTTATTCTGGAGATCAGTCCATTGCTGTCATCAAAAGAAAGAATATACAGGAGAGCAAAAATAGTAAGGTGTGCAAAAAGCTTTCATGAAATATTTTTAGAAATATTTCTTTTACTTACATTTAATATTTCATTCTGTTAGACTCATATTACAGTGGGTTGGCAATATAATGTGGACACTTTAAAAATAGCATATTCTTTCGAATATCTCTCGAAAATCTGCATGCATTTTCTTAAAATTTCCAACATGTAATGAATAGGCTTAAATTCACATTTTACAGTGAATATTCGATCACGAAAGTATTTAGAGGACCTACCAGAAAGTGATGAAGAAAATTTCAACTCGTCCCGTTGCAAAGAAAGCTGATATCGAGATGAAACTTTCATCAATGGTTATGTTTGATGAGCATAATATTTACATGCATTTTCCTAAACATAGCACAATTATGCGGGGAAATATAAAGGTTTCTTAAAACAAATTCAAAATTTATCAACCTGTTTTTGGCTTATAACTTGCAAAGTGTTCATACAAATTGTATGAAACTCTCAGAATAAGTGACAATATGTTAAAAACGTATTGCATTAAAATGTGAAGTAAATACTCTGAATAGAAAAGAAAATATGAGTATTTGTAGTAAATGATGTTTTACTGTGCATGTGTGAAAAGTAATATAATTTTACTTTAACGACTTAAGAGCCAGATATATAGGGAAACTTATATAAAATTCCAGCTAAATACGGTTTGTATTCAGGAAAGATATTGGCAATGCAACTTGGTGAATTTCAGTTAACTCTAAGAGAAGCGAAATGATGAGGGTTCTTTCACAAACTAATATTTTTTATACATTCATATTTTCGGGAGATATATATTATTTACATGCATATTTTCGGGAATTATTCCAAAAATATAAAATTTTAAAGTGCAGACATTACACTGGTAACCCACTATATTTACTCATTTACTCCTCACTTAAAAATAGCCATAATTATGGATTAAATGAACAGAATGTGGCTGAAAATTGCAGATTACCGTCAGTCAGACCTGGCTTACATTGTTCAATTTCAAACAGGCAACTTTTCATGGAGCTAAAATTCCTTATTAATCGAATTATAACTATTCTTACGTAATAATAGGTGAAAGTAATATTAAACCTGTTTTGCATTTTTTCCCCTGAAAACTTCTGTTTGAACTAAGTGTTAGTTTTGGTTGCGTTAGACTTCGTTGCAAAGAGCAGAAATGTCAAAATTGTAAACTGTTCTGGTCGATTTTATTTTATTTTTTGACAAAACACCAGAAAAAAAGTCATAGACAAAGCATCTGTGTATGTTCCATTGAAAAAATAAAAATAAATTCAGCTAAAAAATACATAAAATAATTTTTGCTGAAAGTCAGAATAGATTGTAAGAGTTAAAATAAAATGAATTTCATTTTTTGTTTATTTTTGTTAATATAGTTGATAAAAGTTTAGTAATTTATATATGATTTAATATTTTTGACACATTCATTTACCTAACTTGTTTTTAGTTCATGAGATGATATTTAAATTTTTATTCTGTCTTGTATGTAATTTTGCCAATTTATTTTTACTGATAAATAGATATTACACGAAATACGAATGTTGAACTCCTAGACATTTGAATTACATAAACGTTATATAAATAGTATTTATTTTCGGTTTGTTCCAGACACATATGTTTTATTCTCTTTCTTTCTGGGGACAGTAGATTTGGTTTGCTGTTTTACAGAGAAGTTTACTCCCATAGGAATAACCACTCTTGCCATAAAAATTCTGTACATTGTTTTGCTCTGACGATTTCAGTTTTCTTCTGCGTATTTTTCTAAAATTTTACATTATTTCCTACAGCACAGAAATATAAGTTTCTAAATCAAATGCCCTCCTCGGCTTGGGTAAATAAAATAATTTAAGAAACAAAATGGTTTCGGTTTGTCAAGACTTCAAGCTTCATGCAAATTTGGTTAGGAAAAGATTGGTTTAATTTTTTTTTAAAATTATATTTAAATTATTTAATTCATGATCCCAAAAAATTAATAAATTTTAAAGCAAATTTGTCTTTTTCTTTTTTTCTGGAGTTCGTATATGGATGTTATGTAAATTTATTCATAATGTATATCGAATAAAACTTTCTTTTGCAAGCAAGCAGTTCCCATTGGAAAAAATGTTTGAAATAGTATATAATCTATTACAATGTTAACAAAAGTAATTTGAGAACAACAAGTAACATTCTCCAAAAGAGGGTAATATATACCATAATATGTACAGTCTCAAGAAAAACAGGGACACCTCTATAACTCGTGTTGTTTTTATTGCATCTATACAAAATTTGTATTGATGGAAATGCCTCGAAGGCATATGTTTATTCAAATCGAAAAAATTATTAACCAAGTTAATTAACGTAGTTAATTAGCTGTTATCTAGAAATTTTTCTATTAGGTTTGTCGATTTTGTTCCGCTGAATGGATTCTCTTCATAAAATTGGCACTCAAAAAATGTTCATAGATGTCTGACGAAAATTTTGAGAGATATTAGGTTTTGAAATATGGCTCTTTTAATGTTAAGTGAGTCATATAAACTTTTGATAATATCTCGGAAAGTATTATACGTTTCTCCAATTTTTTTCACTCATTGAAAGAACGTAATCTTACCGAATATAAATATGAAATAAATTTATAATTGAAAATGAAATAATATTTTTACAAACATTTAAAAATGACTATGAGAAAAAAAAGTGAATTGTTATATAATAAAATTTTCACATGAGAACAAAACTGAGATTCTAAAATGTCGGAATCCAAAAAAAATCTATACTTATCTGAAATAGTTTTCGAAATATTTACAAAATACCTCAAAATTCTCACAAGCTACTGGAAACTCCCTGTAATGCCCATTTTTACTGAGGAAACGTGTATTATCTCTTCGTGAAACACGAGCTTTAACAGTCGTTATGAAATCGCGGTTGGAAATTAACATATTACGATTATTTTCAGATCAGACTGTTTTAATATAAATGAAATTTTTTTTCTCATTAAAAAATTAATTTTTTTAATAATTTCATGTAAATTATGTAGAATTTTAAATAGGATATCTTCTTAAAAGAAAGAATAATTATATTGCTCAATTGCGAATTTAAGCGATTCATTTATACTTTAATTTCTTTCTTTCTTTTTTTATGTCAAGGTTTAATTATCAATGGTTAGTTGGGCAAATTATGCATATTTATGAATTGTTTAAATAAAAGTTGATCATAACATGCAATTTTATTATATCAATTTTCAGTTTTTTTATACGATTCTCAATGATTTAGAAACCTTAATTTTTGGTGAACGCTGAATTTTTTTTGTAAAATTTGGGGATTGAAATAAGGATTGTTTTTTTATTGAAATGTTTCGAATTACAAACTGGAAATCCATATAAAATAATTAATTAATTGTCAATTATCGTCATTTTCATTCAATTTACACAACAAAACGCATTTTCTCATCCTTTATTATTATTGTACAAAGAGTACTAAAATACTATTTTAAAAATACACAGGTTAAAGTCTTAAAACAAGTAGTTTTAATCTCAATGAATTTTCTATCTGATTAACACTCGTTTCCGTCTAAAAATATAATCGCTGTCTTTTAGATAAATTCAATATCTTAAAATGTCTATGCAGATATTCGTTTCTCACCAATGAGCTTAAATTTCGTTTAGAAACAGTGGAATCATTGCATTTCATTCAAATTAATTACTTCTTAGTGTAGTTAAATACCTGTAGGGAGTAATCAAATGTCTTTACGGAGGGAGGTATGTTTATGAAATATATTAAAAAGTAACGAAATGTTCAAAATTCATAAAATATTTTGAATTTAAAAAAGAATGCTCTTATAAAAGATCAGTCTAAATCATGTTTAATTTTCCGAAATGTCAGTGAAAAAAACCGAAAGAAAAGTTTGCTATTAACAAGCTGATATTAAGCGGAGTTTTAAGGGAAAAAATTAATTTTATCTTATAAACTATTGCCAATTTTGGAACGAAATTTGATTCACATATAGGAAAAGCCAAGCAGGGTCGAGGTATAAAAATTTCGGTTTCCTTAATGGAAAAATTTTGAGATAGCAGTTTATTAAGAATTAATTCAGTTAATTAACCATTAATTTAATTGATAATTGACTTAATTCTTAATGGTTAATTCCATATTTAATTAAGTTCATTAACTATGTTAATTAATTTAGTTAATCAGTTTGATTTTGAATAAACCTTTCCCATTAAGTCATTACTATTCACTCCATCTTTCTGAAGAAGCGATAATATATACCTGAGTACAGAGGTGATCCACGTTTTTTGTTGATTTGACCAAAAGTTTTACGTAAACTAAGGTTAATATAATGACAGTAGATGAAAACTTCATTAAGTTTCTGAAGTAGTTTCTCACAGGCTTAGAAACACGCTTGTCTAATTCAAATGCTCACTAATCATGATAGTCAAAAACTAATATACATAAATTATGGAATCTTATTATACATTAAATGAAAGCTCAGCATAACTTTCTTATTACAACTGAGCTCTTTTTTTCAAATTTTGAAATTTCTTTCGACCTTTAAAATGACCCACATACATAAGCATATATATATTTATAAAATTTCAAGAATAAATGAAACATCAAATCTTATAAATTAATGCATTAAATCTAATTAAATATATGTGATGATAAAGTAGAAAAAGACGTTCTCACATATGAAACATCCTGTTCTGTAGGCGATATCCTTATAATTTTCTTTGGCCTCTTGACTGCTTGGTCAGAAACAGGGAAAAGGAACAAATCGCATGTTTAACTTTATCAATCGACTATCCTTCTGATTTCTAGGAAAGTAAGAAAGTGAAATAAATCGAGAATGATGTATGGGAAAGGATGAAGTAACTTTTTTACGATACGATACCAGGAAACCTTCAAGTAGCTTTTCCATGAAATATGAGAGTCGGTAGAAGAATCCTACTTTTAGGAGTGCCATTCAAAGGGTATCAATGAGACGTAGGTGCAACATAAAAAGAAAAAGCTTGCCACTGAAGATGAAATGTTGCAAGTCTTCTTTTCGTATTGAAGTTGAGGAAGTTTTTGGAAAAAAATTGGTATATAAAGTTCAGGTTGAGAAGTTCCGTGAAACATAGAGTTAAATGTACAGACTATTATTCTACCAAGGATTAAAATTGCGGGAGCATAAAAAATATAGTATTGATTTACATTTCTTTGATCTAGCGAAGAGTCCAGCCTTCGAGATTGTATGAATGCTATTCTAAATTCTGTGCAAACTGGTTGAACGTCAAATCTGGTCATAATTCTATCAGCCTCAAAATGCACAATTTGAAGAATGAAAGTCAGCTCGCTAATCGTTTTCACAATCTGATTACAGTTAAAATACCAAAGCAATCTCGCAATACTTTCAATTCAACAAGAATAGTAAATAAACGTTGTTCTTATATTCTCGAATATATCTATGAAATGCCAAATCGTTCACTTTCTATTATCCAAAAACAAAAAAAACTTGCCTATGTTGTTAAGAATTTAGATAACATCTGTAAAACGTAAAAAATAAACATCTATTCAATCATCTTAATTTGGATTAGAAGACAAAAATTGCCAAAATAGTAAATATATTAAAGGGTTTCTATAAAATTTCGGATATATCTTTCTTCGTTACACATGCCCTGGCAAAAAAACACCATACATATATTCACTTTAAAATGAACGAACCTTTACTCGTTAAATCAGCGTTCTTATTCAAGAACAATTACATTTCAATTTTGTGGCACAGACGATTGCAATACGTTGCTTCTATTTTTTTGCATCTATGAAGTCGTTATGGATTCAATAAGTCCTAAACAGGTCGTGTCTGAAGTTTCGTCCTTCTGAATTTATTTTCCTTTGATTTATTTTCGAAGTAATACAAGGAATTCAAAAGCAAGCCTCACGTTGTTATATTTTGCTATTTATTAATTTCTGCATGTATACAAATTTTCTAAATTATTGGCTATCGAAAACCCAAGTCCCTCACTTCCCCAATTACTTTTATAGCAATGCAATTTTACTTTACAATTACCTTAATCTCATTTTTTCAAAAAATAATTCAAAAGAATTTTACTGAAATATATATTCTCTAAATAAAATTGGATGTTAACAAGTTAAGTATATATCAACAAATATATAACATTGTTTTGTAAGTAACAACATTCATTAAATTTGAAGTCATTGTGGTTTATATCAGTACTTGTTTCAGATATCAATATATGCATTAGTTCCGTGTTTCCTGGACTTCAACAGAAAGTATTGTTAAATAGAGACTTCAAGCTTTAAAGCACATCTAATTTGTAGAAGGTGAAAACCTAGTGAAGCAAGTCATAATTCATTATTATATGGACGCAGTTATGTAACAAAGTACGAACCACAATGTACATAGTTTCAGATGTAAGAGTTTTTGCAAAACATTTCAGAAAAAGAGTTTAATGTTGCTACATTGTTATTCTTTACTGTATTCTTTTAAAAGAGAAAGATTGGTATATGTCGACGACTATGAATCCATATGAACAGTATTTGTTGTACCGGATGAACATCCGAGCGAGTTTTTGAGCGGTACGAAGGACTGCATCTTATTTATATTTCAGAAGTATTATAACCAGCTTGAAAATTAGAGTTTAAGCAACATGACTTTTGACTTGCAGTTTTACTCAAAAGCCTCATTTAACGTGACAGCCAGAGAAATTCACCAGAATTAGAAAATGACATTTACACACATATTCTTAATATTCCCGGTGATGTGCGTTAACATAGGAGATTGTGGGAAATTGTGATTTAAACTTGTTTTAGAAATTGTGATTTAAACTGGTTTCAGAAAATGGTCTGAACACACACACATGTTCTACATACACAAGTGCTACAAAATGAACATGCGATAACATGTATATCATTTGTAAAATGTTTTCGGTTGTCAATATTATTAAATAGCATTGATTTCTCTTTGGTAGTGACTTTTTAACTAAATATTATTTTTATTATTGCATTATATAAAACCCCATGGCATTATTTATAATAATTTAAAGTATGGTGACTCTTCCTACAGTAATTTTAAAAGTATTAAAGAGGAAATTTCTTTCTGAACATCTGGCATACAATCACTAAATTTTATATAAAGTGCATAAGTTCAAGAACTTTATAGAACATCTACACACTTGTTATACAAATTAATACAGTGGATGCCGAAATGTATTTGTTTACAATATAATTTTCCCAAACATTTTCGTAAATCTGAGTGTCTTTTATGAATTCGTAAGAAAAATTATTTTTCAGAATAATGATTTAATATAAAGAAAATAATGTTATTATTTCATGTTCTAAAATACTACAAGGTTAGCGATTGCCTTCCTTTTATTTTTGGATTCAATGGCGAGAAATATTGAATTAACTGTTACTGTTTGATTTCGGTGAATGTGTAATGTTAGGACATGAACATTTCATTTCGTGTTAGATATATAACACATTATGATACTATTTCAACTTAAAAATTGAGCTTATTTATGCATCACATACACAAAAAATCTCTGAAGTTTTTTTGAAGTATGGAAATGGATATTATCGTGCTCTGAGTATATAGTTCTGTATGAATGGAAAGTAATTTATTCACAGAGGGGCTCTATAACAATCTAAATAATCCAATAACATCTTAGTGATGTTATAAATAACAATACTTTGATTATCTAGCTTAATTTAATAAGCATTTGGGACAGGCTACGAATACAAAGAACATCTGAATAAAAGCATTTAAGATGAATAATAATTAACTTCTCAGTAGCTTAAGAGAAAGCTACCAATTAATGTTTGTCTAATGATAATTATATTTAACTGCACGCAAAACTGCCGAAGAAAAATTTATTATAAACTAAAGGATGATAAATACGAATAGCTGCTGTAAAGGAAGTTCTGTTTTCAAATGTATGTAGAGGTTCTAAATATGCTGCGGAGCAACATTTATTTTTTAATTACACAATACTAACGCACATTTAGTTTCATCAAACCTTTTAGCAACTTTATTATGTTAAACGATTTCCTAGCGTTGAATTTTCATTTCCATTAAAAATGTTGAAGAAACAGCGAATTCGTTATTTCAACTTGAATGCTTCTTTTATTAAATTATATTGCAGTGAAATTCTTAATACATTTCTCTTCATAAACGCATTAACAAGTAAATTGTGGGAATTGTCAAAACTTATTCTACGGAACTGGGATTTCAATTTAATTTTTTTGCTTTGATGTAGGTTTATTGTTTGTCGCCTAATATCCAAAACTATCTTAACGGTTAGATAATTACGGTTTAGGCTCGTTGTCTAAAACTTTTGGTAGATTTACTGAAGAAAACGGTTATTTGGAAACTAAATATTTCATTCTCAGAATTTTCTTTATTGAATTACCATAAATATTTAATCTTTCCTTTTCTTAAGATGTTAAAAACATAAAAAGTTTCGGAAATTGTCGTATAGTGAAGGAATAAAATCTGAAAAAATTAAATTTTTTTGTGAAGCATCATTGTTACATCTAGTATACTTAGTTTCTAGAAATTTCTGATTAGTCTCCTACTGCTGTATCCTCAAATACAAATAATATTATATAATTTCAAGATTTTTAGAATTTCAAACATTTTGAACTATCTGTGTAGGAAATCAACTGTATTTCTGCTTATGTTCCCTGAAACAGTTCAACAATGACTGTTGTCTGGAACAGAAGATTTATATTTGACTTTAAGTACATCCATATGATTTCATATCGTGTTCACATCCATCTAGTGAAGAACTATTACATGAAAGTGACAGGAAAATAATCCCAAACGGGACATATTAAGCAAGTTTTCATTCTTCTACTACATCTACACCTAAATAATTGAAACATCTTAATCATCCATTTGCATGCGCATTTTAAACAATGTTATGTAATCAGTATTTCAACTACTATTAACCCTCTGAGCGGCGCAAACGTCTTTTTACGTTTTTCATGTTCAGTTCAAAAGCGGATAGCTCGTGTTTATATGTACATTTTCTTAAAGAATCATGGATAAAGTGTTCTTAAGATTTCAGAGATATAATTAAATGCAAAAGAGATCGATTCATTTACTTTAAAGCTAAGTTTTCTAACCTGTAAAAGTGCAAAATAATTGGGCGCTCAGAGGGTTAATTCCATAATATTTTACTGGAGACAATTTTAAGAATTATCGAAATCATCAATAGAATTTTGACAGAAGTTACAGCATCCAATGTTCTAGGGATCATTACTGAATTTTATTTACTAGTTAAATGTGTCGTGTAAATTTATTTTTAAATTACTTTATTACATTTAATCATAGAATTCTGATAAGAGATTATGCAGCCAAGATCTTAAATAAATGATCGTATGAAAAGTACATTCAAGTAAATTAAGTAATCCGCGTTGTGTTCAAAATAATTGATTATAACTCTAGGTAAACATTACACAGACATAGTTATAGTATATTGCAAAAAAACTGGAGAATCTGTTAGGACACAGTGTGGAATAAGACAAGCACATGAATCAATGACAGAAACTGTAATGACAAATTAATTGCAGTTTATTGAAGATTTTATAAATATGATGGCAATTTGTGGGGATTTGCATGTCATAAACTGAGCACGAATACTGATTCTCTGGATTAAAAACACACACATATTTGTATGATAAAAAGTCAGATGACAGGATAATTAGAGTTCATATCAGCATTAAGTCTTCAATCTAACCAAATAAATAAAAATCCTGAAATCCCTAGTCAAAGTTAATGCTGGTAGTCTAATAATATTTGTCTTGCATAAATTCTGCAATCATGTAACTAGTATGCAGATGTTTGAAAAGGATGTCAATTAAATTAAACACACAAATTAGAATATTGATCCTGCATACCAAATTCACACCAGTATTACATAAATTTAAATATTTACTCACAAAAGTAACTTCCTGCATTTAGAGACATAGATAACTCACTTAGCATTTAAGTAACCAAAATTGAATCTTCCTCCTACTTTTAACAAAATCATACTTAAATGAGCCGTCTGCACATCACATAAAAAATTAACAAATCCGAAAGTTAAATTTCTGTAGTTTTGAGCTCACAAATTTAAAATTTTTAAATTAAAATTTTCAATTTCAAAACAAAAACAGACTTATCTGTCATCAGTTTTTGTAGAGAGCTGGGCTGGTGGTCTGGGACAGAGGCACAAGAAAGAGCTGGCAGGCTAGGCGAGTCTCGGATCTGTTTTGAAGCTTTTCATGACACCTTGTTTAGGAAATGCTCTCCCTTTTAGATGGTATTCGTGGGACTAAACCTTGTAGCAGTCAGCTCCCATCTGCAGGCGTTTTCAACAGGAATGCATGGAGACATCAACAGGCAGTTCAGTAGCAGGACTCTCGCTTTGGATACTTTAAAACCAGGCAAGGACGGTTGTCCAGTCAATTTTCCGCCGGGAACAGGCCGGGCTACTCATGACCGCTCACACCGTTAGCAGAAACAGCCACTCCAGCACTCCGAGTTAAAAGGGCCAGCCATGGCCGCACTTACGGATTCACCTCTTTCAAAACTGTTCCTTCGATGTGTGCAAACAGTTTAAGCTGCCGTCATCATTCAGTAGAATTTAAAGATTGTTCTTTGGGACTCTGCTTAGCACCCTTCTATTTTAAAACCGCTAATGGCCACCCTTACACAAGCTGAGCATCAGAGTTCACTCTTCACCACCGAATTCATTGCCAGAACGCCAATTTTCTTCGGCTCCGAAAGAAATATCAATGATTCATCTTCTTCACTAATTCTCGTTAATCGCTCAGTCATGATCTGTCACTCCTTCTCTTTCTCCCTTGTCTCCTCCTTGTCTCTTCAATTTTTCACCTCCCTCTTATACAAAAATAAGATGCCGTGCCAAGTTTTTCCTTCATCGCTCACTTCCTGAGCCAAACGTCAAACTTTTTCCATTGGCATGGCATAGAATGAAAATTAAATTAATTGCGCCAAGACGCAAAACTGTCCTCAGAAACTCGCCACACCGTCCAGCAATCCCTTGTGTACGCCCAAAGACCTGTCGTTAGCCAATTGGGAACCTTTGACACTTCTGATTGGAAACCGAGGTTTTCGCAGAAAAGGAAGAGTTGGTTTTTGCCCTAACACCCCAAGGGATAATTTATCACTTTAGACAGGGTTCGAACGATAGTCTTTGTGCAGAATAGACAGACTGTCGCGCCTGGATAATAAAATTTGGAGAGTCAGTTTCACGCTTATTGTCACAAAGTCATAAACGGCGGAAACAGAAAATTGACCAGCGTAGTAAAATGGGGTTTCGGAACCTTTCCTACAAAAGAGCGGAAGACTAAAGAAACCATTTTCAATTTCAAACTCAACGGGGTTCAAAGGAGGTAAGGTTAGTCAATTACGGGTGATTCAAACTTGCACGTGCGTTTCTCCAGAAAGGGGGAAGTATACAAAAGTAAGAGTGGAAAGAAAAAGGTCGGGCTCTACCAAAGGGGGTTGTTTAAAGTTACAAGAAAACCAGCAGTCCAGAATTCAGAAAGTGCAAGGGGAAAAATACAATTTGTGTAATTATATCACAGAATTTAATCAATGAATAAAAACAAAAAATAAAATTTAAGTGTCTTAACGTAAATAAAGGAAATAAATTTGCCGAAATAATAATTCAAATAATCGACACCACAAATGTCTCTCAGTCTTTTCGTATATTCTCGTATCAGTTTTTCTCGATATATAATTACGGTATGAATGATTCGTGAATCATTGCCCATCTCAAATTAATTGTATACCTAAATGCTTTTTTCTTGAAACGATTATTTGTTTAGAAGTTTGACAAAAATGGATATATAAATTAATCTCTTTCCCCGTTAAACGTTAAATAACTAATTAACCGAAAGATAACAGATTGAGCTCATTTTTCAGAATTATTAACTGCAGGAAGACATATTTTTGTAAGTCTTTGTCCATATATTTTTATCAAATAATGAAGGAAATTAGATTCTGAACTGTAACTTTACATTTTTATAATTTAAAATGGTGTTCCTATTTAACTGTTTTTAAATTGCATTACTTATTTGCTTTAATTATGTAAGCATTTTAGATAAAAAATCATAGGATTGTTTGTAAAACAAATTTTATTTTAGAATTTCGACTCAGATGTTGCCATAATTCTCGAATTCCTCACTGTGTAAATCTCGATTTTCTTATTTGAAATATTTATTTTAATTTGGCTTCTTTTTGCTAGAGAAACGTGCAAATTATTTAATACTACATATTTAAAATAACCTTTTGAAGTTCTTTGATTCTATTTCTTACTCCAAGATGTCTTCCATCACAGAAAAATGCTAGAGGACCTAGGTATCAGATTTCATATTTTATATCAAAATAAGTACCTCCTCTAAGGAACGGCAAACTAAAACCTAAAATAGAAAAGTTCATGAATAGTTAAAAGCAACTTAGAAGTTTGAGAGTAGTTATATGAATTGAGTTTCACTGCAAATGAACAAGAATGCAAGTGCTGTCACAGCTACTTCGACCTTTAGTCTAAACGTGAACTTCCGCTTACAAGTTGCAGGCATTTGCAATTAAAACGGGAAGATACCGTCTTAGCAATGCTCTTTTAAAATGCTGCTTACGTTATGGGACGTGATGTTAATACACGCTTCCAGTACATTTATTTATAAATTTTTTGACATCTACATGCACATTTATGTTTGTTGAGACTGTCGCTTTAAAAGTTTAATAAAATGCCTTCCTTTATAGTTTTGATTATCTTCTAGTAGAAGATATCAATATTAGGTAAATCGTGCAGTCCTGATAATCTCATTGATTTTTGCTATTGTTTTAATATGGTGTACACTCAATACTGTACTTTTATAAATTATAGATATCTGGAAGAAAGGTTTTAAGAGACGAAGAGGTTAATGATTTGAAATCTTGAACATGATAGATTTTATAACAAAGTTTTAAAAAATTATTCTTTACGAATTAACAGATGCTTACTGATTCATATGTATGTCTCGTTGGAGAAGATATCTTGCTCGTTCAATTTAATTAGATCTAAGAATAGAAATGTGAAGTGAAAAGATTAAATATTAAGGAATTTTTTAGCACACTGACTTCCATCTACGCAATAAGTCGTAGTTGTCGGTCTTGTCCAGGGCGCGCTGCAAGTTATCTCGTCCGAACTTTACTAGACATTTTCGTGGAACAGTGATAGGATTCGTAAGAAGTAATTATACTGAGAGAGAACAGAATTTAAGATAAGTGGCTCATAGAAGAAACAAAAATCAAGAATTGCTTAACACAAACAGAAAAATTATTAGTAAATTAAAACGAAATATAAATATATACATACGAACTGAAATATACAAAAACATTACATCAAGCTTTGTGGTAATTTTTGAAACTTTCTTGAATATAAAGAGCTCTCTTCTCTTCCCAGATTTAGCAGAAATATCGTATTTATCTTCGTTTTTCTGCTCACACTCGACCGCTTCTAACGTATTACTGACATTTCTGCGCATTGTTGGCATAATATCGGTATCAAAGGAGTGGAAAGTCTGAACGTGTAACAACATGAGTAATCCCGTAGTCGGCTTCCGTGAAGATTTTTCTAGTTCAGATGACACTTCATTTGTTTCTTTCTAAAGAATAACTTTTTTTAAAAAAATGCTTTTTAGTTTATTTGTTCTATATTTAAGGTTAAGAATCATTTACATGATCGAATCAAATTTGCTACTGGGACTGCAAACCCGCAATTTGCCTTAGCGGTCAACCTGTTTAAATTATGAAAATATGATATAAGAACATACCAGATGCAAAATCCGAAACAATTTTTTAATGAATATAAACAATTTTGTAAAGAAACATCTAAGTCTATGTTAAATATTTACATTTTAAGTAGATATTTTCGACTGCTTGTTTAACAGCAGACAGGTTATGGGCCTAAGATAACTTTGCAACACTTTTTAATCCATATTGAACCGTTTCGCTAGGGCTGTTCGGTCCACTCTAACGCCGCCAATGAACCGGATCCCACTCCAAAAGTGTACATATTGCGTGGGAACAGTTTATAGCATTTGTGTTTTAATTTTACGTCTGAAAAACGCCTATTTTATATGCTCTTGGAAGAAAAGGAATTTTTCTTTAAAACAATATATTCATAATTCCTACCTACACAAAAATTATTATAATTAAAACGGAAGTAAAACATATTATATAATAAAAAAAATTATTAATGTCCGAGGGTTGCTTTGTGGATACCAGCTATAGCAGCCGTTAAGAGCGAGAGAGTTAAAATCAAAATTCTAAGCTCTTCCATGTTTCATATAAACAATAATATCTGAGGTGAATGATTCTTTTATATAACATTTAGAATTAACAACAAAAAAATGTTCATAGTTAATTAATAGTATGCGTTATTATTCACTAAACAGTGTTATAAGTCTGAGAAAAGCACACATTAATCAAATCTTTTAGTATTTATTAAAAATTATTAAAACCAAAAAGTACATGGAAGATAGCCACAGTTAGGTTAATGTGTCTATCTTATATTCGATATCTATGTGTTAGGTAATGTGTCTATCTTATATTCGATATCTATGTGTTAGGTAATGTGGCTTCTTCTTCTTCTTGATTACGGGACACCTTGCCCCTGGTCCCGGAGACGAGTCCATTGTCAGGATAGTGCTGAGGGCCCGTGAGATGTTCTCGTGCTATTTTTTCTTTATATAGATACATATATACACTTTCTCGTACATCGATGCTTCCATCCGGAGGGTCACCAAAATGTGCAAGACAGTTTAGATGACGTGGTTTCATGCTGCCGCAGACTTGGTCGGCTCTAAATTCTAACAGAAATTGACAAGCAGAAAAAAAGAGAAAAAAAACAGGACTAAACCTGTGGAACGAGGTTATTAACCTCCTGATAAATAGAATGAAGGAGACCTAAATTTTCCTCTCTGTTTAAAATTGTGGACAGATTATCTTTATCATAAATTAGTTTTTTTGCATACTTTTCCGTGAATGGGCAATTCACTACGTAGTGTAAAGTATCTCCCACAGCGCCACAAGGGCATTTGATGTTCAAGCTCCTCCCAAACCTTACAAAGTACGCTGGGAATCTACCGTGTCCACTCAAAAATTGTACAATAAAATGACTAAATTTTTTCGTATGAATGGAAACCGCCGGTATTAGTTTTTCTGTATGTCTGCCGTTTTTTGTTGTGGGCGAAGCCCAACGCTCTTGCCAAATCTGTATTTGCACATTGGAAATTGCATAGGTAATGTGGCTATCTTCAATTCCAGAAATGTTATTCTCTGATGATTTCCATTAAATAGCTTTTCTGCTAACTGAAGTTGTGTTCAATCTGAACGTTATTAATGCAGTATTTCGATTTAATTGTGAAAACAGGGCGCAAAACTGGGCTTTTGCAAACGCTCATTGCGCTTAGGATAGAAAACAAATAGAAAATACAATGAGGATTCTTTGCAGATAGTTTCTCACAAGATATTAAAAAGTTTATTTTAAATTATAAACTACGATTTCATTTCCACCTTCGCACAATCCTCTATCGCTTGGTCGCCGGCTGCATTAGGCCGAAAATTCTTATATGCAAGAATTCTTTTCTACAAGAAAAAATAACGCAGAACTTTCGATCCTGTTTTATTTATATAAATAAAGTCGAAACAAATTTAATATTTTTCCTTAAGTATTTTTAGAAACTTGAAATGAATGACTTTTGTCTTTTTAAAAGTAATATTTTTCTGTTTCGCTTCTTTTCCTTAATTCAGTTAAAATAACTTTTTTCTCTTTCCTTGATTTTGTCACTGGCTCAAGTGTCCTTCTCATTATTTGGAGACGATTCAAAATAGTGAATTCCGATCAATTTTGCCCTCGTTGATCTACAAAATAAGACGCCGGTCTATTAATGATTATTTATTTATCTCTATTTTACAATTTTTATTTGTCCTCACACTCTTCTCGTCACTATTTATCTCAGGCGTCTATTTAAGAAGACAACTTAATTAAATAATGGCTTAAATCAGCAAAACAAAAAAAATGCTTAAATTAACATTCTCGAATTTCACAGTAAAAACATTTAATGAAAAACAAAGTATTATAAATATACAATTTAAAAATTGTGATCGACAGTTGGATTAATTTACGATTCTGTTTTCGAGCTCAAAAAAATGTTCAAACTCTGAACACATATTTCACTGCCTTTTTCCAGAGTCATATATCAAGACTCATTATAGGGAACTCTCTGGTCACCAGTAGCGGGAATTCTGTACTAGGTGTGTCTATAATCAACTAATTCGCAAGTGAATACAAGGTTTCCGAGAATATTAACAATTCATTAGCCACTGCCTCATCTTTCACCGATATAGTGTTAATAATTAGGCGAACCAAGGTAATCATTGTAATTAATCAGATATCTTTTCAGATATGGAAGTTATGTGGTAAATCAGGGAACAACAGTTGTAATGATAAGCTTTCAACATATTGTCCAAGCAGTAATTTCAAAAGTACACCTTTTACACCTTCTATGAAATCCGAATGCTTCTACATGATGGTTATCATATATTTTTAGCATAATTATGATTACCCTATTTTTAAATGAATCGAGCATTAGAAAGAACGATAAGAGAAAAGGCGTTATGAACACTTTTTCTAATAATAACTCATTTTTCCTAAGTAATTTTCTTCTAATAATGGCTAAATAAAGAATGGATGGAATATAATTCTCTGAACTGTTAGGTAAAAAAACTGAACTGTTGAACTGTTGCCAAAAGTTATCTATACAAAACAACTGTACTGAATTATTTCAACTTAACTGTCTTTATTATATATTTCACTAAGTAAGTTTGTTAGTCTGTAGGATAAATTTTCTTTGGTACAGTGATCATTTACTTTCATTTATTTGTATTATTATGTACGTAAGTTTTTAATTACTTCGATAAGATTTATTGGCTGTAAGAGTTAAATCCTTAAGAATGATCTTCATTAAAATGTGCCGTTTTAACCACGGTCTGCATGTAGTCTGCCTTCGTTGAAATGTCGTGAAACTAGTGCAAATTTACCCTCAAAATAAAATCCATTTATAAAAGAAAGACTCCAAATTGTTTATTACTTTTAACTATATTTCAAGCGATGTAATTTTTTGCCAACTATATTTATTTCTGATGCTAATATGAGTAAGGAAAGTGAATTGATGTCTCATATATACATATATAAAATATCTTCATTGAGATGACCAAGCCATTATTGATACAAACTTAGCATATTCCTTTAACATCCAAACGCTTATTTCTTTATAATTGTATTATTTAAATCAGATATTCTCAATTTAGCATTCCGTAAATTTTCAGGTATAACAAAAACACTATCGCCAAGATGTCTTTTATTACCTTAAAGTATTCTTGAATGTTTTCTTGAGGAGAATGAATTCAGTGTTTTCTTAGCGAAAATAATAATATTAAGATGTGGAATTGTACATAATTTTTTTAAATCTATATTTTTTTTCTAATAATCTTTAAGACCTTCATAAAAAATTAAACAGCATGCATTTACAAATATAAATTAACAGCTTTTATTAAAAAAACACTTTTCATGAATTCGACAATATACTACTTAAGTTTAAAATAGAAGAAGAAATGATTATAGATAATAATAAAAATTTTGAAAATAATATTTCACATAGTTAAATTTCTGTTTCCATAAAATAAACAAAACACATAAAATGTTGCTAAATGTTTTTATTCTCATGCATTATAGGTATCTAACAAAATTTATTACAGCAAAAGCTTCAGGTCACCAGCGGCTGGAATACCAGTTAGCTGATTTACAATCGATTTCTGACCTCAAAGCTTCAGAGGTTATTAATAATTGCTTGATACACTATTCGTTGTCACTTCTCCGGTCAATTTAATGCCAATGGTTAAGAAACAAGGATAATTACTGTAGTTGATCTTTTCGGATTTCACCGTCATTTGCTAAATTATAGAACAGCCAACATAATGGACAGCTTTCGACATGTGGGCCATGCAAAATTGTGATAGAAACCTATCTGAGCCTTTTGGTTGAGTAGAGAGTCCATAGTAATGATTGTCTTCTCGTATTCTCTCCGCATGATCTCTGTTCCTAATTTTAAGAGCATTCTCAGCATACATTTTTGACAGTGATTGAACCTCCTTTTCTTATCATATTTTCATTTCTTCCTAATAGAAGTTTATATCTCTTAATATTTTGAATCCAAAAAAATAAAACAGTATACTTTCCTTTGCACTATATAAATGCTAGTTAAAATTAATAAATAAAACTTGAGATTGTTTCTTTAATCCAGGTATTTCACACAGTTCGTTAAAGGAAAGTCATAATATTACTATTCAATTATTCGTTAAAATTTCAAAGCATCCGTCAGTTTATATTGAATGAATAAAATGAAGAAACATTAATAAATTTGAAATACACGATGCTATAAGCAACACATTTCCTTTAAATCAAATTAACTGAGAAAATTCTGTTTAGTCATAAAAGAGCAAATTAATGCAAAAAACATGAACTGTTGATGTTAATTTAAATTTAACAGTGCTATAAATCATTAATCAAATGAGCTTTNNNTAATTTAAATTTAACAGTGCTATAAATCATTAATCAAATGAGCTTTCGGTCATAAAAAATATAATTATGTTAGATATTTGGTTAGATAAAAACAAAAAAAGGACTTGATTGAAATATTTATTGAATCAAAACGATATTTCCGTTGAAACAGACATTTTTGAAATATTAATAAATAATTATGTATAATAGAAAAATGCAATAAAATGAAAGATAAGTTTTTACATACACCATTCCGTTTAATTACTGAGGATTCCTTGAATCATTACGCATATTGTGCATCGATGAATTCTCACGCTTCTTTATGGTTTTATACCGACTTTTTGTCTCATATATAGGGTTTTTAATTCAAACAAGGATTATTCTCATTTTACTTCTTTTAAAAACCGAAGCTTTTAACTCAAACCAAATGCGTAAGTAAATACAATATTTCAAATTCATTATTCTTTGATTAAACAATAAATTCTGATAAGATACACATATTGTATATAAGATAGTGAAGCATGAAATGATTCTTTGATGAAAATTGTCTTCTTTTTCCTAAAAAAAAAATAAACCAATATTTTTTTCAATGATTCAGCTTAAAATTTTTCAATCATTATCGGTAATATCTCTGCAAATAATATTTGTAGTACAAAAACTCTTTGATAATAAATGTGTTTAATAATATATTGGAAATTAAAGTTTATCTTTTTCTTTTAGATTTTACCCAATAGATTATGGAAAATTGTAACATCTCAGCAAATTTAACAGATCAGACCCACATTTTATTTTGTTTTTATGAAGGAAGTATTCTTTTTTAAAGTATAGCATTCAAAATAAGGTTGATCATCTTTAAAAGTTTGGAAATTTCTATCTAATTTTTTCAAGAATTAGGTTTAAAAAAATAGTCCAATAAAAAAAATTGCACAGAGATACATAAGAAATTCGTAGTTTGCAAAGGATTCCTAATTTACACAAAATTTTTCCAGTTTAAATGTTTGTTTTCTGCTTTATATATAAACTTTACTTTTTAATATATTATTAAACTTCTTTATTATCAAAGAATTTTAATAAATTAAATTTTAAATTAATACGTCCCAATTTATTCCACTTATCAGTTGCAATAATTTCATCAATTGTTAATCACTTTATATCACTTAAAAAATATCAAAAATTATTAGGAATTCATTCATCTCATGAGTTATAATCCTAACAAAATAAAGTTTTGTTTAAGATTACAATGGAAGTGGATAATGTGCGAAAATGAAAAAAATTTAGTTTTTATATTTTAATCTTATCTTAACAAATTTATCACCAGTAATCATATGGAAAAAGAGTATTTTAATATATTTTTCTACATCTGCTAAATGCAAGCATTTTTTTATTGATAATGTAGAATGTTTTAGAGTCATTATGCAAATTTATTGAATTTTATAAAAGTACAGCTTTGAGACTTATTTAAATGTTTATTACTCCACGCTTATCAAATTTTTAGATACAAGTCTGAAACTTTTATCCTAGCTTATATAAGCATATATTTATAAAATTGTGAATAAATGTATGATTTATGAATTCTATTTTTATCATTAAAGGCGTCTTGCATTAATATTTGAAATGTTTTTGCCATTTTCTTAAAGTAAATCAAGTATTTATAAATTTCAAACGAAAATTGTAATATCAGAGATATTAAACATGTAAAATGTTGTCTGTATCTAGACAATATTACAATATTTTGAATATTTTATTCATTTCATTTCTAAAATTTAGATTCAGCATAAAAATTATATAATGAGAAAGTTATGAATAAATTAGAGCAAGAGCTCAGAAATTGATAAGCTCTGCTTTGAACATCCATTTTACATTTAAGAAAGAGACTTCGCTTGAATGCTCTGGGCGTTTGAGAATTATTTTTATAGATATTGCTCAAAATTTAAAATATTTTTTAATTACATGCAATTTATTCTCATTAATTATTAAGTTCTTTGGAATCTCTTACATTTCTATAATAAAAGACTGTTTTATTTATAATCGGTATGAAAATATGTACCATAAATTTCAAATTTCTAAATTTTGAAGAATAGGGATAGTTGATCCAATTTCTAAATTTTATTTTTTTTATATTTCTTTTAATAAGTAGGAATTGAAGAATAGAATATTGTAGTGTAAATTTTTGTAATTTGTCTTCGAAACTAAATGAAAAAATTAGCAATTTTCGTCCAATTTATCGCTTAATAAATATTTACTTTTTGCTTCACATTGTGACTCAAGTATCCCCATGAGACAGCTACATGATCCACAATGTAGGGATGCTTGAATCAGCTCTGAAAAATATCTACAAAATACAATGTAATAAATTTTACTGTTTATTATTATTTCAGAAATGTTTTGCTTCATGCTTAAAATAAAAAAAGGCTTTCAAAACCAGTCGTGGAAACAAAACTAACAACATGGTCAGTTTTGTGGTGATGTTTAGTGGCCGAAGAATCACTTCAATATTTTTTTTCATCAATGTCATAATGTCATCATTTTACAGCAATGTCATAATTGGTTGGTGTGAAGTTTTTCCTTCCCGCGAGGGCATTTTCCCACGAGAAGAGAGTCGAGCACTTTTCATTTAGACCGCAAACCGCAAGCCAACAACATCTGGTGGTCATTAAGAGGATAATCGCGAAGGTAACAGCTGCAAGCGGAGAACGGCCTCAATACACAGGAATAAATAACTGTCAAAGAGCGCATATGGTGGCTATCAGTAGATTAGTGGTGTTCTTTCATGTCGCACCTGCATAGTTCTTGTAGTTATGAAACTCGGGAACCATCCCACGGCCGGAATTGACCATTGGGGACATAGACGTTTAGTCGTTGGTCGCCCGGGAGTCCGGTTGTCCAGTGGAGTGAAAGGAAGGCGGAGCTCCACCCCTTGAGGTAGGGACAAAAACGGGAGTGTTGGAGTTGGAACGAGAAGAGCGGTGAGGAAACGAATTAGGGAGGCTCGAAACTGCGTTTCAGTCTCGGGCAGTGCGAAAGAGCTGTGTGACCAGCTCTGAATTAAAGTCCCGAATTTATTCGGACTGAGGCATCGAACGCTGAGAATCAGCAATTATTTCAGAAATCTCGGCTTTTAGAATTTCGAGCACTCCTTGTAGTCTCGTCCTTGGAATATCAACCGGATAGGCGAAATCTATCCATCCTATATTGATCTTCAGCTCTTGTGGAACTCCGACTCCATCGAACTTTAACGTCAAATGAGCGAACTTTGTTTATAATCAGTTAATCCAGATTTCTTATGCAAGAAATTGTTATTTAAATTATAGCTGTGTGAAATAGAAGTACTTAGGTCAACCTGAGCATTGCATTTATTTGTTTACACTAAGTCGCTCATAGGCCAAGACACCACAGTGGCCGTTTATATTTGGAATCTGTAATTCTTCGAGCCTATCTTCAGAAATATTGAGAATTTTGCCAACAAAATGTTTTATGGTTTTCTTCCCTGTATATTTTACCAGTAGCCTATCATCAATAGTAAGTTTCTTATTGACAAAATTATCACCACTTCCAGTATTTCCCTCTACTGACATTGTTAAACTTGTACTTTTAATTGAATAATTGTCAGAATCTAAATCAGATGTATCGTAAGAGTCTTTCATATAGTATTTTCGATTTTTCATGAAAAAGATTTTTGACTTTTGGGAGTTTTCAAGAAAATTTAAAATGTGATCTTTGTTTCTTTACTTTTCTTTTTTACTTTTCGTGATATTTTTAATGGCACTTCGTCATTTGTTGGTCTATTGGGAGTGGAAATAAAACTAGCTGAATTACCTCTTTTCCTAAACCTCATCATAATGCGGAGCAAGGTTTTTGGATAAGGTTGCACAACCCCTGGAGAAACAGTTGTTTCACTAGTTGAGGTCCTAGGAATAGGAGAATTTACAGACATATGACAAGAAAAAGACAAATTAATTACAATATTCTGACGTGACGTCTTCATGGGGAGTAAAATCTGAAGAAATCTCGAAATTTTCAATCGACAAAAATGATTGCTCCATACCTGACCTATCAGTGACAAATGAACTTTTTTCTATATTATTATTTTTTACGAAAGCCTACTTCTCAGGTATATCTTAAACAAAGCAAATTTTGTAAAAATAAACACTACTCGAATGCTCTAAATAACAAAATTAATGAACACTAATCTCCCAGTAAGGATAGTTGAGCGATGGCTTATGTATCCCCAGTCTCAGTGTCACATTTCTTTTTACCAAGCTAGAATTAAATAAAACCTGTATATATTTAAACTATTTTTAAATTAAAATGTACATGAAATTATAATTATTTCAACTAGGATTACTATTACTGCTTATAAACAAAATTTGAATACAAAAAAAAAATCACAAGCCTTAATATTTACTTCAGACAATAAAAGAAGAATTATTGTTCATGACAATTTCAAAATGGCACCAAGTTACTTGATTTCTTTTTCATATATGTAGAACAATAAATGTGTTTAAATGTTGTGAACTAAAGTTAGAAAAATAAACCAACTTTAGAGAAAAAAGGGATGGCTCAAGTTTCCCTACTCTCCCCTACAGCTTAAAGTTTCGAATTTGTAACGGTTATAACAGTGTAAAAGATACAAGAATTTCAAACTGCGAAGAGCATATTTGGAACTTAAAACAGTAATTAATTCCTGTACTTCCATCAATAAACAGACTCAATATTTTTGTTATAAAGAAGCTATTAAAAAATGTAAACTGACCCAGAATCATAACATATATTGTATTTAATGAAATAGAGATCTAAAAATTCATGTTTTATAAGAAATAAGCAATATTATGTCATGCATATACTTATGAAAAAGCAAAAATATAAGAACCTTTGAAAGATGACTAATGGCAATCAAGAAAATAGAAAACTACAATACAGTGTCTAGACCATTTTTTACGACTAGTTATAATTGATTTCATTAAGTTTAAGTATACTAGAATGAAAAGAAAAAAAAACATAAGTATTTTTTTTTATTTTAATAAAACATTTGTTCCGCCTGAATAAATCGGCACGGCCAGAGAACGTCTACGTGAGTAGCTTAGTAATTCAACATAATGGCATTTTAGTGTAAATTATGATCGAAGTTTACACTAACTTCGATCAAGTATAAGTATTTGCAGATATTTCTCTTGCAGTAGGAAGTATTTACCATTATTTTTGTACCCATTTTTATTTAACTTGATTTTTTTTCATTTTTGTAAAGATGGAATTTTCTTAATCGATCTCGATGCGTTGGACTTTGGAAATTTTGTACACTTGTGTATTCTCAGTAACAATAAACCATTTTAATATCTTCAAAAGTAAGTTATCACTTAATTGGTTCACTGAATTAGATTTAATCCAAACCAGTGTCTCGACAAGGAAATGAAATCGAAAAAAAAACTGATATTAAGATTCCTTAATATTCATAAAAGTTTGTTTAAATTTTTTTTAATAAATTTATTTCATCCTCACCCTAATACAATATAACATGATGAAATACAACTAATTATTCCATGCAGAACAATATTTGTTCTATCATCCATCATTTTATTCGGTGGGGGGTATAATTCACGGTGAGTGGAATAATTTACGTGTACTAGGAATGGCTAATCTCATTTAAAATTATTCAGGACAATTGATCCTGCAATTTATCTTTTATACTGACAGAGACGAATCTCTTGAAATTTGCTGATGATTAGATGAGCGTACAAATGTGTTTTATTCAGTTGGATGATGTGAAATTTCGGTTTTCATTTGGTTCAAATTGTTCTGTAATGCAGTTACCTTAAAAGGGTGGAATTGTTCTCACGTTTTGAGCGATGGATTTGTCATTACTGTACGGAGCAAGAGATATATATTAAAATGTAACATTTTGTAACGAATTATGAAAATGAAAGATAACACATATTTACGGTTCTGTGTTCACAATGATTTTAAACTAATTGAAATGTCGTTTGTTCTACGGTTACTTCTCTGATGCTTGCTTATTTGTTAAATATTCCTCTTAGTAGCAAATAAAGAAAATGAAAAAATCATACGTACTTTATGGTTCTCTGTTAACAAAAATTATTTTAAATGACATTTGTTACACGCGACTAGACATATATTTCTCTCTCTGAGCTTCAAATATTAATGAAAATCCTATAAAGATTAACTTTCTATGAATGTTGAGGCAAACAACACCTAGTGAGGAACATTTTATATATATTGTTCACCAACTATTGTTTTCAGTATGTATTCGAAACTACTGCCGTTTAAATAAATATGATTTTTGATTAAAAAGCATATTGTATGCTGTGCTTCGAAAGTATTAAAGACTTTCGAATATATATATATAAGTTTTGTACAAACATTAAGTATAAAAGTGCTAGAAATATCGATATTTTGTTGGTTGTAACTTCACGTAGTAGGTTTTAGCAAGCAAATAAACATTCATTGAAACTTTTAAGCAGATTGACATTTTTCTATTGCAGGCAAAATTCAAGATTTATAAAATTTCTTCAAAACTTTTATAAAATTTATATAATTACTTAGTATCATTATTATTATGTCGAAATTGTTAACAGGGTATAATTTAACTTGATGGTGATGAAGAAGTCATATGCTATTGTTTGACATATGGATTACTTTTCTTTTATTTCTCTTTTTCCACCAATACACTTTGCTATAGACCTAGTTGTCTACAGTACTCACTAAAAGTCTAGATAATAACTACAGTCCGGAAATAACTGAACGTCGAGAGAGAATTATTTGATTGTATGCTTTAAAATGCAGCTAAAGTAACACGACATTATTACTAAAAATGTTTCTGGTTTTTGCGCTTTTTGAAAATATGTTCGTTGATTTTCTATATCTTTTACATACGAGAAAAGCACATTAAAGCGTCGTGTATTAACAAAAATAATTCATGAGTATGAGCATTTTAAATAAAAAAACAGATTAAAGGTAAAATCAATTTTTCCCTCCTCTTTAAAATGCATTTTTCCGCCATAATTGTAAGTTATTTTCTTACTACATATTGATGGAATTATATTCTTTTTTTGCAATTTTCGAGTTTAAAACTCGAGATAGATTGACATTTTCCTTAGCTAAATACATTGTTACACTTCTACAAAAGAATACAATAATCCCGATACATCTACTCGACAGTTAAATAACAGGAAGCATTTTCATCCAGAAGACGCTTCCTGCTGTATATCCACGCTTTGCCATTTGTGTTCAGTAGATGATCAGAAAGATTTTTTCAAATTAATGCTTCTTCGGCCACCTCTTCGTTTGTCTCACTTTCCTGATCTTCAAATTTGAATTCCCATATCTTTTTCACTCTGTAAATACCTAAAAGATGTGGAAAGTAGAGAAATGGCAAGAATTTTGTTAGAATTTGGGAATCAAATCCGTAATGATTGATAATGGTACCAACTTTATTTACTAAAAATAAAGTCTAATAGTTTGTAATTTCAGTTGATATATAATCTGTCATATTTTATTTCAATGAATAATATAATCCGTTCTTTAAATTTTAATTAACATTTACATAACGAAAATTAATGAGCATTAGTATTAAAATCAATAGAAGAATTATGCAAGTTGACAAGTTATTACCGCATAAACTCTGTTCAGTTCAATTCCTCTCTATTAGAGAATGAAAACTTTCCAGAGAACCATACTTCTACTACGATCAATTATTTGCTAGAAATTCTTTCTCAGAAGATGATAACATCACATCCAGTTCACTTAAAGTAGCCTTATTTGAAACAGGAGAAGTATATCTCAAATACTCATTACTAAAATCCTCATGAAACATGAGATTTTGGTTATGAGGTTAGCTTATAGTTTTAAAGTTTAGTTAGATTTTCTTATAGGATCAAATATTATGAACTCCACTTACAACAGAAACAGATTAAGTTGCTCTTTCTTATGCTGCTTGCATATTTGTTGCACCACACGGCTAGAACGGGATCATTCTATGACGCTCATAATGATGCCTTGATAGTATGTAAGACGGGCATTTTGAACTTTTGCTCCTGTAAGAATTATGCTTCAAGCCGTTCAGTGACCGGACTGGTCACGGGTACAGGGGGTAACAGACGGCGAGGCGTTCTGTTTTGTAAGCATTATAGCCCATTGCAATTAGGCGAAATAGGCAAAAAAATTTATATAGTTTTGAAACTTTGGTCAAAAACTTCTTTGACCTCAAGGATATCAGAACCGAAAAGTTTCCAACTCTGAGGGGGAGCTTCCCCTTCTAGGGGAAAAAACTGAAGTGAAGTGTGGTATTTTGTAAATTTGCCTGGATTTCTTCAACCCTTCACATTCAATGTCAAAAATGATACAGACGAAAGTCGTAGAGCATAAAATTCTGCGTCAAATGAGTACCAATACTATACAGTTTGTTTCAGTAGTACGATTACAAACTCTTATCAAAGTTGCATTGATTTTTCAATTTTCAAGAGAAATTCATTATTCTTACAAAAGAAGACGCATTAATCAAAGATTCTATGTAAATAAAGTTTGTATTTATAAGTATTCACTTTTGTAAGCACATACATATGTCAGTGCACCAATACCAGAGCGCTAGTATGGTGTGGAAGTTAGGAGAGAGGGTACAACTAGTCCATTGCAATGAGGCCAAAAACGACAATTGGAAGAAAAATTCATAAATTTTTGAAACTTTGGTCAAATACTCTTCTGGCATCAAGGAAACGGAAACCATAAAGTTTCTATCCCTGAGGGGGGAACTTCCCCACTCGAACTTGCAAAATCATCAAAGCACAAAATGATCGTACCCAGCTTATTAAACAATAATTAACATTGCTTATTTTTTTAACTGGAATAAATTATTTTCATAAATATTCTAATTATATGTAGCCTCGTGCTGGCCATGTTTCATAATATCTTTGATACAGTTCCAAAGCGACCGGTTGGTAACATTGACAACCTTTACTTCATTCTTGATGGAGGCTCTCTTATTCATCGTGTAGTATGGCCAAAGCAAGAGACTTTTGGTGATGTTTACATCATATATATGTCTTATATCAAAGGAAAAGTATCAAGAGAAATAATTTTTAATGAAAGCACAGTTCTCCTTGACTCTCAGAGACAGTTTCTAAGCTATCTTGCAAATAAGGAGCGTTTCATTTTTCAAACTTTGTAGCAAGAGATGATGCTGATGTACATATTGTGAAGACCGCTATAGAGACATATGAGAAGATTAAGAAACAAGTTGTTATAATTGGCTAAGATGTTGATCTTCTTGTTTTACCTACTGTTCTTACTCCAGACTATATGGATATTCTTATGCTGAAAGAGGATAAAGGTAAAATCAAAGACAGGTTCTATAGCTCTAAAGAAATGCGGAATTATAATCTTGTGATCGAATGCAAAAAATCCATTCTCTTCCTTCATGCGATTAGTGGTTGTGACAAAATTTTTCCCCTATTTGCCATTTTTCAGTCTAATTGCAATGGACTATTATGCCTCGTGCATGTACCACTGTTTTCATAATTTAAATAAAGTTTCTCTGTGACAGAATAAGACGTCATTTTTTATTGCGATTTTAAAAAAAATTAGGATATCAGAGTTATGATTCTTTGAATACATTTTCATTTTCTTAGAGTGATAAGTAGCTGTATGCTGAGTTTATGCGGTAATTAAGTGTCGCCCTTTATAAGTTTATTAATAGAAATAAATGCCTAAATATTATACAAAAGTTAACAAAGAATGTTCAGTTATGGTCGAAACATGTGCGAGGTTAATCGTGAAGCTGTGATGACAATACACGACGACCATCATTTGGAAGTATTAAATTCAGACGTAAGATTCAAAAGATCTCCCTCATAAATGCGTGTTGTCAATATCTTAAAAGCTAGTCATTTCAAAGCTTAGAGAAAATGACCTGGAACTCTGAAAAGATCAACTACAATAATTGCCCTTGTTCACTGTGCTATTTACACTAAGCCTTCCCGAGACGAGACAGCAAATAATGAATCAATAAGTTATTAATAGTTTCGGAAACCTCTTAGGCAAGAATCACTTTTGAATCAACTAATTTTAGGAAGGCATATATGGGGTTTCTGCCACTATTGACTCAAGGGTTATGCTGTAAAGAACCTTGTTCATTTCTTTATGTGCACACCATGAAATTATTCGACAGTATTTTGTCAAATTTGTCGATGTTGGGAAAGAAACATAAAAATATTTAACTATCATCTGGAACTATGAAATTATTAATTTATCAGTATTGCTTCTCAATTTTAACAATGTTAATGTGTATTAATAAGTTTATGAAATTGTTATTTAAATCATATCATTATATGGTGTATACTTCTAAAGCTGCACAAAAATACTTTATTTATAAATCCTAGAATTTTATTACTCTAAAATTATTTTCAATATATTAGTTATCAATTAAAAATAATTTACTTCTAACATTTATGAATAATTGAATTGAATGAATTGAAAAAAGTTAACGAAACTGGAACTATCTTGTCGTGGAAGACAATTAAAATCGCGATGGAAGGGATTTCTTTAATCCAAGAGAATTCCAGTCTCAAGAATTATAAAGGCGTTTAGATTTCCATAAAATCATTAATTTTCCATAAAATCATAAATTTAGCTGTACTGTAAAGTGGATATTACTAGTGTGTCATATTTGACAGGCACAATTAATAAGGAACGTGGTAGGTCTTTTTTCGTCTCAAATACCATCTGAAAATCCTATCTCAAGGTTAAGCGAAAAACAAAAGGAATGAGGATAATACTGAACCTTTTGTATATATGCAGTGAAATGTCACGATAAAATATACATTCACACTTTAAAAAATACTCAACTTTAAAAGAATGAGAATCGTGAATATATCCGATTGAAAACAAGACAGAATTTCTTTAATTTTAAAGGTGGCTTTATTTATCTTGCTTTCATTAGATCGGAGAATTCTTTGGAAAGCCCTAATTAAGGTGGAAAATTTTTCAGATCAGCATTTCAAATTTTAATTTAAAGTTTTTTAAATGGTAAGAAATTATTATTATTTTATTATACAGGTGCATGCACATTACATTCTGTGTGGAAAAATCCTGATTTTTATTACAAAATGGAAACACTTAGATGGATTAAAACTTTTAAAGAATACCACTTAATATTTTTTAATCTTCACTTATTAAAAGAAGCTAAATGAAGGCAAATGATATAAATATAGAAAACTAGGGATTAGTTCACTTATTAGCTCTAAAACGAAATTTCTTTATTACAAGAGTTTTAAGTCTTTTCTTTATAAATGGTTTCAGTAATTAGGCAAATTAAGCGATGTATTTTAGAAGAAATGACAAAAACATGGAAATAAATCCTTTGAATTTGCAAAAGAGAAAAGATAGATTTAAGGCATTACTTTTCCACAATTTAATTAAAATACCTAGACAAAAATAGATAGGCTATTTCTTACTATATTTAAAAAATCTGTAAACTTTACAACAGATTTGCATTATTTTCTTTGAGTTATTATATAGAATCTAACAATATAAATCTTAGATTTTTCTCTTGTTTACATTAAAAGTCTTAGTCCAACCAATGAATTAAAAATCAAAGCAATTTATCTGCAAGGTGCCCCCCCCCCCAAATTAAGCACCTTTTTATGTGGAACGGGCCATTTGTAACAAATAACAGATCGATTAACGATTATCTAGTTACGAATGTGGCGCAAGCTTAATAAATTTTATTTTTCTATCTATAGGTTATTTAGATATAAGCATTTTCTCGAAATCAAAAAATAAAAAGTATTCCGCATAAAGATAAATTGTTCACCTTAACACTAGGGAAGATTAAGTTCCTTGTTCAGGTAATAACTTCCTTCAATGTCGCAGAATGCAATTCGCAATGCTACGGTTACATCTGAAATATGAAGGAATTCTGATAAAGCGCGAGTAGGAAGTTTTTGAAAAAAATTTAGCATAAAATTTATAATCATCTTTCTCTCTTTGTCTTTTTTATAAATCCGATTTCAATTATAATTGAGTTGCAAAAATAAACTTTAAAATATATCTTTTAATCTACCGAAGTAGGTAGTTATTTCTGAAAGATAAAAATAAAAGTTTTGGAATACTCTGCACATACAAAAATAAAATTTGATTTAATTTTACCACATTTTTAACATAAATTAGCATCAATATACTTGGTTTTATTTTAAATTTCCGATTTCACAAAAACATGCACTTACTTTTGGAAGACGCTATGTTAAATGGAAGGTTCAGAGTTAAACGGAACCACGACCATAAAATTTATTTCTGAAAAAACAGCTTTCAAAGCTGATTAGTCGCATTTAGAACAAGAATAGACTTCTTACTGTCTGGTGAATCCAAATTGGACTTGAATGATTATTAGAAATAAAATACAACATTTCCACACTACCATGGCAGTGCTACTACAAAATGGGCAAAACATGAACTTGGTTCCATTTAACTCTGAACCCTCCAAATATAACTGGTAGTGGCGAATCTTCACAAAATCACGAAATAGGAATGCTAATGGAATAACATTTCACCAAAAGACAAAATATAATATTGTCACAAGCAATTCGAGATTTGTAACATTGTGAAAATAAAATAATATAAAGAAAATTAAGTTTATTTTACGTGTTTAAGTGTAAGAGTTAAAGATATGACATTGCAGATTAAAATAAACAAAAGAAAATATTATCGCAGAAGCAGCCAAACCTAATATGAGACTAATAATAACACAGCCTAATGAAGGGTTAGGATTAATA